>MJUU01042042.1:12459-34509 GCA_002080025.1 Modiolus philippinarum | reverse complement strand
ACACAGTCTCTCCTGACTACTACATACACACAGTCTCTCCTGACTACTACATTCACAACGTCTCTCCTGACTACTACATGTACACAGTCTCTCCTGACTACTACATGTACACAGTCTCTCCTGACTACTACATGCACACAGTCTCCCCTGACTACTACATGCACAGTCTCTCCTGACTACTACATGTACACAGTCTCTCCTGACTACTACACCTACACAGTCTCTCCTGACTACTACATGTACACAGTCTCTCCTGACTACTACATGCACAGTCTCTCCTGACTACTACATGTACACAGTCTCTCCTGACTACTACATGCACACAGTCTCTCCTGACTACTACATGCACAGTCTCTCCTGACTACTACATGTACACAGTCTCTGCTGACTACTACATGCACAGTCTCTCCTGACTACTACATGCACACAGTCTCTCCTGACTACTACATGCACACAGTCTCTCCTGACTACAACATGCACACAGTCTCCCCTGACTACTACATGTACACAGTCTCTCCTGACTACTACATGCACACAGTCTCTCCTGACTACTACATGCACACAGTCTCCCCTGACTACTACATGCACACAGTCTCTCCTGACTACTACATGCACACAGTCTCTCCTGACTACTACATGCACAGTCTCTCCTGACTGCTACATGCACACAGTCTCTCCTGACTACTACATGCATAGTCTCTCCTGACTACTATATGTACACAGTCTCTCCTGACTACTACATGCACACAGTCTCTCCTGACTACTACATGCACACAGTCTCTCCTGGTGGAGTAAACTGCTTTACACATAAAACATAATAAAAGTAATAACAAAATTACCGATCACATTTGTCAAGAGCCCAGATCCATAGGCCTAAAAGGCAAAGCATGTTCAAACCATTGTAAAAATTGTCAACCGCAATGGTCCTGACTTGGTACAGACATTTAAGAATAAATGATGTCTTATTGCGCGCCAAACTTCCCCTGCCATTGCGGTGATGTTTGGTAGCATCACTTGAAAAGTCAATGACAATGAACAGAAATGTTCATCTCAGTCCTAAGTAAAAAGTGAATCTTGAATCATAGTTCAAATTGAAACTTCATTTCTTTTCTTTAAAGGACTGATATTTGAAAAGACTATGAATGATGGTATGAGACGGGAGTTTTGGAATCCCTGATTAATAAGGCGGACACAGAGATAGCAATGCCTAAAAGGTCTGAATAAAAAGAGTTCTTTACATTTCGTAGTTTTTAAGGGTGTTCCATACGATGAGATGGCTGTAGCACTTCATACTTATTATTATTTTTATTTATAATGAACAACCAGTTTGTATGAATTAGTTTTGAAAATCATTCACCAACCTGTAAGGAGAGTACATACTAGTAGTTAAAAATTAGTACCAGCATTTACCATTTGTTCACATATGAAATTAGCAGCCAACATGCACATAAAAGTACAGGTTTAAAATAAGAACTTGCGTATTTGAAAACTTCAATTACAATGTGTAACTTACCTGTATAAAAGGTAAAATTTTACACATAGTATCTCCTAAATACCAAGTCTCTGTAACATCCTGTAGTAATGTTGATGGTAGGCATACTAACAATACGAAAAAGTCAGAGAATGCCAGATTAAAAATAAAAGTATTCACCACTGTGTGCATCTGTAAGCTTCTCCAAATCACAAAGCATACCAATGCATTTCCTAAAAGTCCGAATAGAAACAAAATGCTATTTATACCGATGAAAAACCATTCAATCAAAGATGGAAAAATATAATCTAAAATAACTTTCTGGCAAACATGTTCTATATGACCTTCGCATGGTCGGCAGTGTTCATAACACCAATTTATCTCAGGTGTAGTATTTGAAAATGAAGCGTTTGATGTCGTATTGTCATCCATCGCTTAGAAGTCTGCAGCAAATCAGTTTATCCTTATTTATCAATGAATTTTACCACATCCATTGACGAATCAGAACAAATCAATGTTAGTTTGACGGTTTAAGTAAAACAAAGCCGGTCTTGTATTACTTTTCGATAATTTCCTCTGCAAATAGAGTTTTTATATATTAATCTAAAATGGTAAAACAAAATATAAATACAAAATTTAAAAAAAAACTTCGACGCTTAAGGCTTCCATAGTAATCTTTTTATTTCAGGAAGTAGCATATAAGACAATGCTATCATAAAGCGAAATAGGAAGCTTCATTATAGAGATTTTATTGATGGTTTTAAGTATATTATAATTAAAGAGTAAATCAAACACAATGTATTAATTTGTTTGTAAGGGATAGCTAATAGAATTTTATGAAATATTTGACATTTTTATTTCATTTGAAGCACATTGTGACGTCAAATCTAAAGTGCCCCTTTTATATATGGAAAAGCTTTGGGAAAAATACCAGAAGATTAAGATACTTTCTTGAGATACTTTCGCGCGCTTTATTATCTTTTCATCAAATATATCTTAATCTTCTGGTATTTTATATATGGCGCATGGTAAATCTGTTCCCAGCAAATGTTTGGTTCCAATCCAAAGCTGAACTTATACGAATGTTAAAAAGGGCAAGTTTTCCATATCTACCATGGATGGGTGAAAATATGATATTTCACTTTCTGAATAGAACTACTAGATGTTTTCATAATTTTTACCACTTTTTAATCAAAATTATCTCCTCTCTAACCGTATATAACTGACTTGGTTCCGGGATAACCGCCCAAGGTTTCTCATTTAAAATGACTATAGAATCTTTGTAGTAAACTGTAAACTTACTTTGAAGATTTTATGTGTTTGCGATTTCAAAATGCTAATATATTCGTGAAAACAAGTTGTCTTGTGCCATAAGCTGCCAGACTTTCTCATGGACATCCCCTTAAATGGAGTGTCCTGTTTGAGAATGAGAGTGATACAAGAAATATTCGATATACAGAAATTGCGATTCACTGTTTGATACTGTTTTGTTATTTCTACACGCTTTTTGTAAGAGTTGAAATAGTCATTGCTTACTTTTTGATGACATGACTGCCTTCATTTTTCTTTATTTGTTTTTTATTATTGTTTGTGATGTAACTGTCTTTTTATTGACATGAGTTCAGATTATTTGCCTTGGCTTGTTTGTATCCTTTATTACCGAATCGTACTTTTTTGTTTTCTTTGTAACAATGTTCCAGTATACATAGCTGTGCGCCAGAAAATCCTTGTTTATATCCTTGTATGCGGATATACATAAAAATACCACAACGTGCATTCAAAACGACTTGTTTTATGTCTTAATAAGTTGTTCATAGACTACCAAAATATTTATAATTTTGCAAATACGTTAGCAAATGATTACTTTACACATCCTAATAGTGATGAAACCTGTCACTCGAAACCGTGCATTTTTCTAACGCAAAGTCATTTACTTGTGTGACAAAGAAAATATCTCGCGAATACGTCCTTATTTCTGAATTAAAACGATACATTTTGTCACTGATTCTTTATCGCATATTTTTACGTCACTGTGTAAATTTTCGTCTATATTCGCTAATATATTGAGATATGCATTTTATTAGACTGTGGGATGATTACTGAGTGACTGTAGTCTTGCTTTACGAGTTTTGAAAGGTTAACTGTGGGAATTCTTTACGAGCAACTGAGATAATTTTTTTATACAAATAGCCAAAAAAAAAAAATAAAACACTGGCAAATTCTCTATAAATCAAAGACGTCATGTCAGTGAAATATTATATCCATCTAAAAAGACAGCAGTTACTACTATTGCAATACATGTAAACAATACATGTCAATACATGTATACAATACATGTTCGTGTGGGAATTTCTCATATGAATGCGCTATTGTCTTTCTTGTTTTGTAAAAATCAAATTATTTTTCTGGCCATCTGTATATATATATTGCCCACATCTCCCGATTTTACTTGTCGAGTTGAGTTTATGTTTTATTGTCTATTGGTACCCTTGTCAATCATCGGATGAAAGTGTTTGTAAGAGTACTTTTCCTGATATGTTATGCTTGTTGGCGACCCCGCATCTAGAACAAAAAAGATTAATGAATGCAGCGTTGTTCAAATTCCACTCAAACTGGCCGTCTTGAACTTACTATGAGGTAGGAGTGTTTGCTCTTTGTTGAGAGCATCATGGTGACTTCAAGATGAAGAACAACAAAGAAAGCGTTGTTAGATTTGCTGAATCTTTCCGTGTATTCATAAGGATTGTGTCCCATGTACATTTACTATATATCCCTTTATTTGATCATGTGATATTATCATCACGTTGTACCCTATGAGAAAACACATTGAAATATCTTCTCCTCTGAAACTACCAGGCAAATTTAACTTTGTCACAATGGTCCTTAGTTGGTCCCTGTGAAAAATCTGTGCGGCATGTCCGCATCATACCCAAGATGGCTGCCAGTGACGAACATTGTTTAACATTAGACCAAATGGGAAAGCATTCAAGGATCTTTTCTTGTGTGGACGCAAAACATTTTGGTTAATTGATTAATTAGTTAGAGTTTGACGTTAAGTGAGAAACATTTCAGCTATACCAAGATGAGAACAAGTTAATCAAATAAAAAAATATAAGATAAAGAAGAAAGAAATAAAGGTTGAAGGGACAACTGGGGCAGCGAGTTTTGATTGCCATTGGAAAATGGGTAGGGGCAGGAAAATTAGCCTTCTATACGACTGCAATTGAGTCTGCTCACTTAAGAAAAATAAAGGAGAGTTCTTTATACTGCATGGAGAATGGCGTTTCTCCATACAGTTTGGCTACAATGGTTCGCGGTCAGGTTTATCGTATTATGACCTGACTACCCCGCATAGACAGAGCATTCCCCTATACACAATTTGGCCGCAAGCAGGAACTTTTTAGTCCCCTACTGGCTTCACAGAAGGGGACTTTAGGTTTGCACTCCGTCAGTTGGACGGAGTTATGGGCCTTTTACTTCGAAATTTTTTGTAAAATATAGGTTTTCCGGACTTTTTTTCTAAACTGTTCCAGATATGAACTGTAATATCGGTTTTGAAATGGTCACATATACATGAACTAAATGAACTGCAACATTGGTACTTTTTTTTAGTTTATTTTTACAATTATCATAAAAATGATAATAGTCTTAAATTAACAGCTGTAAGTTAATACGTCATAATGAAAAGACTGATAAAAATTGGCACTCAAACAGTTATTTGATATAACATTCTTTTTAAATTTGATAATATCAAAATACTCGTAAATAATTCCCACAGTCCATCGGAAGGGAGACCCACAGAGTCAACTGGTCTACTCCGAAATCATCCCAGAGTCTAGTGAAATGCATATCTCAATATAATAGCGAAAATAAAGTGAATTCAAAGACGAAAATTTACACAGTGACGTAGAAATATGCGATAAAGAATCAATGAAAAAATGTATCTTTTTCATTCAGAAATAAGTACGTATTCGTGAGATGTTTTTCTTTGTCGCACAAAGTAAATTACTTTGCGTTGGGACAGTGATAGGTTTCATCAAAACTTTAACGATGTGTAAAGTAATCATTTGCTGACGTATTTGCAAAATTATAAATATGAACAACTTATTAAGACATAAAATGCACGTTGTGGTATTTTTATGTATATCCGCATACAGCCCACAGAAAACTCGTAAACAAGGATTTTCTGGCGCACAGCTATGTATACTGTGAATGTAATGATCCTATAATTTTTACAACGGTGGAAAAAAACATTTATACATCTGAATTTCACAGAATGAGAACAAAATCAATACAGTTTTAATTATGTATGTATACATGTTTGCTTATAATACATTATTCAAACTGATAAGCCGTGAACCAATATGTAGTTTAAAACAATTTCTTGTTCTCAGTTGTTATTTGGTCATTATAGTATTTACTTTATTTTAGTAGCATCTGATATACCAGAAATCGAATTAGAATGAAATCAAATATCATTGACCTTAATGACTGTTTACATTTTATAATTATCGGAAACTTTAATGATGGTTGACCTTGAGAAAATTCCAATATGGTGCCTTTTTCTAATGAATTAAACTGTTTTCATTAACCTAAATTTCGTTTCCCTAAATGGATATATAAAAAAACGTTACAAATGGCAGATTTTCCCTGATTGCCTTGACAGATGAAAACAAATTTATGTGTACTTATGGACAAAATAAATTGACCTCACGAGACAGAAAACTAGCATATTTGTTTATATATATATACACTTCTTGTTGGACAATCCAATAATTCGTTCAAACAATCACGATTCCCACTAGGCCTTCAAAGTGTTTGAAGTTAACAAGACAACGGCTATGAAAAGTGATAAGAATTTACGAGTCTGTCATGAGTTGTGCTGGTTTCCACACTGCTGTCAACAGAAATGGACATGTGTAAATACAAAATGTATTGATTCGAGTAAAATGTCCCGCAAATACATCGCAAAGATTTATCGTGTGGATTAAATCCCAGAATTCTTATGATCACTTCAATAATCTTTACAAATACAATTTTTCTAATCGTTTCTATAATATATATATATATATATATTATATATATATGTCTGAAAAATCAGCCCAACATTGTTAGATCTGCACATTGATAGTTCCCTCTCCGGGATTCGAAACATCACTGTTGTGACATCTATGGCAACACCGCCTGCACTACGTCCAGCGCCCTAGACCACGCGGCTACCTAAGCTATATAAAAAATATAGCTTCTGGTAACCGGGTGATACCTCCTCGTAGGTTTAATCTAGGGTTGTAACGCAGTAAATGATGTATAGGTGCTCGTGCAGATTACGAAAGGTATATATATGAAAGGTATTGTCGGCAGCCAAATCAAACAGGCAAAAGGACAGAGTAGGTGTAAAAACCACAGGAAAGAGCGATGGTCCTGTCTTGGTTCACACATTTCAAAAGAATGGGTGGTTTTATTACTCACAAAACCCACTTTCAATGACAATCTGAATGGGCTTAATAACAAAATTACAGAACAGAGTTGTCAAAAGCCGAAGTCCATGAGACCAAAATTCAAATCACATTTCAACTCTTGGTTTTGACCATGGCCTGATCATGAATCCCCAGTATACCTATCCTCTTATACAGATACCACTTGACATTAAGAAAGAAATTTGACTGGATAAAACTCTTAGAAATGTGTTCTACGTTCACGGACACATTCTTCCGGATTGCAAGGGAGTACATTCCAAACAAAAAGGTTACGGTAAGAAATAATAATTAACCCTAGTTTAACGGAGAATTAAGGAGAAAGATTCGTAAAAGAGACAGGTTTAGAAAAAAAATCCATGAGAACAAAACGTGACTGTGATATGTTAAAATATAAACAGCAGTGAACAAAAGCTAACAATTTAAAGAAAATAGCGAAAGAAAATTTTGAGAAAAATCTTGATAATATTATATTGGAAAATACGTCAAATGTAATGGAAAATGCTTATTAAATCAAATAAAAGATCATGTGCTTTACCTCCATTAAAAACATAATTCATGATGAAAACTTTGGCAATATTATGTATGAAGATAAAGAAAACTGCGAACTTTTAAATAAATATTTTAGTTCGAATATCGATATTTGATGAGAAAAATGTCCAGCTTCCAAGTTTTGAAAATAAAACAGAAAGCACATTAGAAAATATAAGTTTTAATGAACAAGAAATAATAGACATAATCGAAACTCTAGATCCGAATAAAGCTTCAGGCCCTGATGTTATTAGTCATAAAATGCTAAAAATATTTCCAGACGAAAATAGCCGTTCCATTAAAAATATTTTTTAATAAATCAATACGTCAATGCAAGTACCCTATTGATTGGAAGATAGCAAATATTATTGCTATATTTAAAAAGGGAGATAATTCTCTACCGTCTAACTACCGTCCAATATTTCTTATTAGCTGTTTGGGTAAGGTTATGGAAAGGCTGGTATATAAGTATGTATATAACCATCTCCAAAGAAATAAATTGATATATAAGTACCAATCTGGATTTTTACCTAAAAAAACTCAACAGTACAACAGTTGTTCGAAATTCATAATTGTATCCTCAATGCTTTAGAGAACAAAGATGTTTGTTGCTTTGTATTTTGTGATTTCTCTAAAGCCTTTGATAAAGTTTGGCATTGGGATTGTTACATAAAATGAAGTCTTATGGCTTAGGAGGTAATTTATTAAAATGGTTCCATAGATATTTGAATGAAAGGAAAAAAGAGTGGTTATTAAAGAATCATCGTCTTCACTAAGTAGCATCTTAGGAGGTGTTCCTCGGGGATCTGTATTGGGCCCTTTGCTTTTTATTATCTATATTAATGGTATTGCTGAAAATCTTGTTTCCCTAACTAGATTGTTTGCTGATGACACATCTTTCAGTTATTCATATCATGATCATAATCAAATTCAAACTGTTATTGATCATGACTTGAAGGAGCTGGACGAATGGTCGAGCAAATGCCTAATGTCATTTAATCCTGATAAAACTGAAATTATGTTCTTTTGAATTACACAAGAACCAGGGCTTGATTTCACATTAAACGATAATACTATTTCTATTAATGAAACGCTTAAGCATTTTGGGGTTACATTTAGCAAAGATGCGAAATGGACTAAACATATGGATAATATTGTTCAAAGTGTTTCTAAACATTTAAATGTCCTTCGTAAATTAAAATATGAATTCAGCAGTTCAAATCTAGAAAAATTGTATTTGGTTCACATTAGACCTATATTTGAATATGCCTGTGAGGTTTGGGATAACTGTGGTATCTGTAATTCAGTTAGACTCGAACAGCTACAGCTAGAAGCCGCGGGAATAATAACTGGACTACTTATATTTACTAAGTCAGATGTTATTTATGAAGAATTCGGATGGGAAACTCTAATAAGCAGACGCAAACGACGAAAATTGCAACTGCTTTACAATATTCAAAACAATAATGCTCCGTCTTATCTTTGTAATTTAATACCACCTAAAATACAATCTACCTCAATATATCTGTTAAGAAATGGGGAAGATATAATGATTCCCTTCTGTAGATTATCCTTAACTTCTAGTTCATATATTCCTTCCACTATTAGGGAAATGAATAAATTTGATCAGACTATTCGTAATGCAAACACATTGACACAATTTAAAAGTTTATTGAAAAAAATGTCTGATGGATGCAGTATTCCAAGATATTACTCTTAAGGACCTCGAAAACTAAATATAATTCTTACTCAATTTAGATGGTCTGCAACATTTCTCAATCGTGACTTGTCTAAATTTAATATCATAACAGATTCATCTTTTAGCTGTGGAGCCAGTTGTGAGGATTCAAATCATTTCTTTTTTATATGCCCGCAATATCAAATTCAAAGGACCATTTTATATGATAATCTCAGCTGGTTACCTGGAAATATGTATGTGATCTGGATCTTTTGATAAAAGGTTCTTCGGAATTTACTGACGAACAAAATGTAAATGTCTTTAAACAAGTGTTTGAATACATTAAAAGAACAAGAAGAAGTAAAAATATATTACGTCATATATATATGACACGGACAGCAAACCACACACTTCACATGCGCCATGCAATATTAAAATATATTTCGTAAATTTAGTTTTATTCTTTTATAATTATATATGTGAAATATGTTATAGATGCATCCTCTGAAATGATATGTGTATGTTATATAGGAGAAGACCCCATAAGTTTGTTGTAACTTGTGTCTGATCCTATTTGCAATATTTATGCAAAATAAATATGTTTAAACTAAGAATTCTTAACTTTATTTCTATTTTCAAACAGGAAGCCGCACATTCCAGCTCTTTCTTCTGCTGTTATACTTTTTTATTTCATTTACCATTAAACTTAGTTTTAAACGGCGATATTCACATCTTTTTACCGGTTAGGTGAATATAGACAGTCGAGATCGAATCCTTCCATGACCCGCGAATCTGATATCTATTCGCACCCAAAAAGTGTCACAGACAGAACTCTATTTGATTATTAACTTATAATATCAAGATACATATAAGAAATAAATTACGAAAGTTGAATAAAAAAGAGAGAATTATAAGCGATTAACATAAGAAGGGATTTTGATTGGTTTAATGAAACTCTGAATACCGGTTTCCGTTTCTGATTGGAAGAACGTTAATATCACTTAGCGATTTCCGTTCCTCGTTTCTCATTGGCTAAAACTATGAATGGCGTTTTTGGTTTAAACTCATATTTCCGATACCGATCGGATATTAGGGGTTTTCGTCGAAAACCCCTAGTTTCCGTTCAATTTCGATCGAAGAGTTTTCGGCGAAATACTATGTATACCAATCGGAAACCCCTAGTTAACGTGCGCCATACCTGGTATTTCGGACAAAAAACCTTAGTTTTCGTTCGAAATACTAGGTATACTGCATTTTTGTGACTATCGTGTGCCATATATAGCACACATGTTTCATCATAGCAAACGTTTTCTTTTAAATTGTTCTTTGAAAAGTGTCGATTAATATCATTAAACAACAAAGAAACAGCGTTGTTCAGTTGCTCAGTTTTACCATGTATTGTTAGAGTTTTTGTCTCATGTGCATTTACTCCTTATCCTCTCATTGTAATTTCCAAACTTTAATCAAACTTCCTTCTTGGGCATATTAATGGGCAACTCCGAAATATTACCTCACTTCCTTCCTGGACATCGATGGGCAACTCCAAAATTTTATGTTACTTCTTTAACGAGCATTAATGGGCAACTCCGAAATATTACCTCACTTCCTTCCTGGGCATCGATGGGCAACTCCAAAATATTATGTTACTTCTTTAATGAGCATTAATGGGCAACTCCGAAATATTACATCACTTCCTTTATTAGCATTAATGGGCAGACTCTCAAATATAATGTTACTTCCTTTACGGGAAGCATTCCCAAATATAGTCCTGTTTTAAAAGTGAAGCCAGTTCCATCAACGATGAACACAATCTACCTTAATTGAATATCCATATTCGATACACCTTGATTTATATGACATGAACGGGTACCAATTAAACTTGAAAGCTATATCTTAGAAATGAAATACCGATCTTAATATCTACATTCTGACGTACTTAATTGGTTCATTAGAAATCCTCATATTACAATGAAGCTATATTGGATATATCGTGACAACCGGAGGCGGCTTAAAACGTCTGTTCGAGTTGTGTTTCTAGCACATAATAATTAGTTAATTCAAGAAACATATAGTCATATAACTAAATCAGAAAAGTTTACTAGGCCACAATGCAAAAAATTACTTTCTGTTATATTGCTAGAAAAAATACAATGGAAGGAAATAGAATTAATAAGCAAGAAACAAAGTCCCTACAAATAAATTGTTAAAAACAAGTAAAGCAACAACGCTTTTATTTTTGTTCTTCATCTTGAAGTCACCGTGATGCCTTCAACAATGAGCTATGCTCCTACTTTGGAATTCAAACACTATGAACAAAGCAAACTGTCCTTGGATACATCGGCAAACGGATAACGAAGCTAGAATGAAGAAAGGGGGAATTCTTAAATCATCAATCCAAAATCACGGCAATTCATATCATAACACGAACTGAGACAGTATGACAAAGACAAAACAAATAAAACAAAAAAGAACAAGGACATAACTAAAGCACTAGCAGTGTGAACCCCTACAAAACTGAAGTATCATCAGGTGCTCTGGAAGGGTAAGCACGATCTGCTCCACGCGTTGCACCCGTAACACTGATGGTGTTTTGTCACAGCTGGTGTTTATCAGTAATAAACTCTTGATCTACCAAAAGATATCCATTCATCTATTCTCATTTGTGAAATAGAATCATTGCAGCGGTCTGTCAAATCGTGGTAACGACCGTAAAACTTCTGTAGTAACAATTGCAACAGTGTCTGTACATACCCTTGATGTATAAGTTTTTGAGACAGTAATTTCGCTCTGTTGACAAATTGCTGTACTGACTACAGGCAAGGCATTTGAAATGTACACGCCATATGCCGGAGATGTTTGAATATTACTGCTCAAAAACGGGAAGTTCACTATTGGAAAGTCGAAATCATCACGTTTGTCGTAAAGTTTTGTTTTCAGACGTCCATTGTTGTCAGTGTAGAGGTATAGGTCCTGGTATGATGCTGATGATGGTGTATCAGTGGTCTCTTTAATTCCGAGTTCATTTGGGTATATAAGATGAAGGTTATCCTTAAATTGAGGATTGTTCAATGAAAGAACATCATCTATATAACGGAAACTAAAATTAAAGGACTTGGCTAGCTTATTGTCTTTTTTCTGATGGAAGACTTGTCCTCCAAATTCTATAAATATGTTATCAATCAAGAATTCCAGCATTGCAATGACATCCTCCTCTGTATACTTTTTGTGTGAATCAGTGTGATGTTTAACAAAGTAGGCCCATCTTTACCTATCACTAAATATGAATATCTTCTTTCACTGATGTATGAAATCCCGGAGTACTGAAACAACGGCAGTAGAATACCGAAGGAACAAGGGAAGCGATGACTACAAAAATCGAAGTCCAAAGACATGGCAAAAACGGTAACAGATAAAAACAAAGACAGCTACAATGCACGGAAATAAAAAGCTAACATTAAGAACCAAGGCACTCATAGTGTGAACTCCCATGAAAACCGGGAGTGACATCAGGTGCTCCGGAAGGGTAAGCATGTCCTGCTCCGCTAGCGGCACCCGTCACACTATCAGTGAGTCAATCCAGGGTTGATCCGATTATGTCAAATCCGTGAAGACGTGAAATCTAGCTGAAAATGTCCGTTTTCATTTGGGACACAGACACGTCATATCTGTCAATGATGAATTTAGCTTATCGTGTGGAAGAATTTAGCTTATCGTGTGGAAGAGTAGTATAGAGAGCAGAAAAATCAAATGTTTTGACACTGTGGCAGTCGTCGAGTTCAATTGAAGATAGATAGATATATCTTTGGAATTAAACACTGATTGTAAAATAAACAGTAAGTAATAAGTGGATATTTGCTCCACACTTTAATAACAAATGTAGAAATGTAAAAGAACAAAAGGTGGTAAGATTAATCTCACTAGTGATTTATTCAATTTCCTATCTATTTGAAAGTCAACTATTGCTGTCTGTTCAGTAATTTTGTTATGACCCCCATTCCCTATCGTGATGTTTCCATCCTTGAGTAGGAACATCCCACCGCACCCTGCATAATGCGTATCTGTATTTTTACTGAATAACAAAAGACCGAATTTACCGATAATTTGGTTTCTGCATATGCGCATTTCGACATCTTTTACTGAATAACAAAACACCGAACGTTTTGTTAATTTAGATTCTGCATATGCGCATTTCGACAACTTATGTCCCCTCAGAGCAGATCAAATCACAACATTTGGAAATCCAAATACCGAATTATGTGTAAAAATTGGTGGAGAACAAATTACCAGTAGCATCAAAATGGTGAAGCCAAATAACTTAATACCGAAATCATTGTGAATTTTTTTCTGTATATGCGCATTTCGACAATTTATGTCTATTCAGTATAGATAAAATCTAGACTTTTGGAAGACCATAAAATCAAAGATGTTTAAAAACTGCTAGAGAACAAAAAACCAAATATGAGCTTTGCAAGAGGGAGATAATCTTAGTTTTCAACAAAATTTACAAAAAATAGATATTGCAAGGTTCCAAATAGAATCAGCTTTCGGGTCAGCATCGAAGTACTGACTACTGGCCTGGTGAATACCCTCGGGCACTAGCAGTCCACCAGCAGAGGCATCGACACAGTTGTAACAAATAACTAAATACAGAAGTTACTGTGATTTTTTTTTTTTTTTTTTTTTTTTGTATATGCGCATTTCGACAACTTATGTCTCTGCAGTGCAGATAAAATATAAACGTTTGGAAGACCATAAAATCAAAGATGTTAAAAAACTGATAGAGAACAAATACCCAATATTATCCAAATTTAAAGCCAAAATCGGCTAAGGACAGAGCTTTGCATGAGGGAGATACTCCTTAGTTTTCAACAAAATTTACAAAAATCTAGATATTGCAAGGTTCATAATAGAATCGGCTCTCGGGTCAGCACCGAAGTACTGACTACTGGGCTGGTGAATACCCTCGGGGACTAACAGTCCACCAGCAGAGGCATTGACCCAGTGGTAACAAATAACTAAATACCGAAATTACTGTGAATTTATTTTCTGCATATGCGCATTTCGACAACTTATGTCTCTTCAGTGCAGATAAAATCTAAACGTTTGGAAGACCATAAAATCAAAGATGTTAAAAAACTGATAGAGAACAAATACCAAATATTATCCAAATTTAAAGCCAAAATCAACTAAGGACAGAGCTATACGTCAGGGAGATACTCCTTAGTTTTGAAAAAAAAATTGTAAAATTTAGATTTTGTAAGTTTCCAAATAAAATCGGTTTTCGGGTAAGCACCAAAGTAGTAGCTACTGGGTTGATGAACAGTCCTCAGTCCTAACACTAACAGTCCTCTAGCAAAGGCATCGGCCACAATGTTGATAAATAACAAAACACCGAAATAGTTGTGTTATTTCGACAATTTACGTCTCCTCAGTGTAGATCAAATTAAAACATTTTAAAATCCAAATAATGAAATATGTTTTAAAACTGATAGAGAACAAACTACCAATATGATCTAAATGGTAAAGCCAAAATCAACCAAAGACAGAGCTATGCGAGAGGGAAATGCTTCTTAGTTTTGAACAAAATTTTTAAGAATTTTTTTGCAAGTTTTCAAATTAAATCGGTTTTCGGTCCAGCACCCAAGTACTGGCTACTGGGTTGGTGAATATCCTTGGGGACTAATAGCCCAGCAGTGTAGGTGAATCAGTGCTGTGACTACCAAACTAACAGTGTAGAACAAACCAAACTGTCTTTGGAATTAAACACTGATTGTAAAATATACAGTAAGTAATAAGTGTGTATTTGCTTTACACATTAAGAACAAACTGTATCATTGTTAAATAACAAAGGATGCTCAAATTTACCCTATAGCGGGTTATTTTCGCGGGTAAAAAATTCCCCGGATTTGAATGGAAACTGTATGCCAAAATTATAGCGTTTTAAATTTTCGCAAATTATCAAGGATCCTATATATATCCTAAGAATACAGAAAATATTTGCAGAATTTATTTTCGCGATTAAAGCCCATCCGCGAAAATACGCAAAAATTAAAACCCCGCGAAAATTATCCACTATACGGTACATAGCACAAGTGATTTATTCAAATTTCCCATCTATTTGAAATATGTCAACCATTGCAGTCGACAATTTTTCCAGTGGTTTCTACCAGAATTATCTTTTTGTCCCTTGGAAATTTGATTAATACCCCATTTCCTATCTTCATGTTTCCATCTTTGGGTAGAAACATACCATTGCACCCCTCATAATGCGTATTTTTGTTTTACTGAAACGATATGATAATACAAAATCCCATAATTTCAGTGTCCCAAATGAAAGTGGACATTTTCAGCTAGATTCACGTCTTCCCGGATTTGACTACCGATTTTGACATTTTCCTAGATCGACTCACTTACAGTGTGACAGGTGCTTTTAACAGAGCAGGACGTGCTTACCCTTCCGGACCACCTGATGTCATTTTCAGTTTCACTGGAGTTCACACTGTGAGTGCCTTTGTTTTGAATATTGTGATTTCTATTTCTGGGCTTTGTATCTGTCTAACGTCATTGTTTTCTGTTTCTAACGTCATTGTTTTCTGTTTCTAACGTCATTGTTTTCTGTTTCTAATGTCATTGTTTTCTGTGTCCTCGTTTTGGCCATGTCTTTGGACTGCGATTTGTGTAATTTCAGACTACTAATTGATAGATCTATTCTGATGTAAACAGCCTATTTCAATGTGCATTATACTCGTGTAGCCGAACACACAACTATTTGGTTATCTATTGTAATAGTTCGTCCTCGTATCCCCTGAAATGAAAGAGGGAAAAGATTTCTGTTTTTCTGGCTGTAAGAAACATTAAGTAGAGATTAATTTAATATACCGAATGTAAATAGTTTGGGTCAGAAGGGATGCATCACTTCTGAACGGGACATTATATATAGAACTTATAACGTTTTCTACTAGCCAAGTCCTTTTATTTCAGTTTCTATTATATAGATGGTGTTCTTTCATTGAACAATCCTCAATTTAAGGAAAACTTGCATCTTATATACCGAAATGAACTCGAAATTAAAGAGACCACTTATACGGCATCATACCTGGGGCCAGTAACTAGAAGCAAACTTAAATCTGGCCATACCATATTCGTAAGAAGAATCTTAAGCTAATGCAAAGATTTCTCAAAGAGTGTAACTAGAAACCAACCTTTCACTCACTTACGAATGTCGTAAACTTCTCGTAGTGCCCTCTTATTTTTTCCTAAGTTCTCTTTTATTTGGATTCCGACATCGATTTTACAGTAAATATGAAAAAGAAAGGAAATGGGGGTAAATCTTTAGTTTTACATCTTGATAATCCTTAAAACATTAAAAAATAACACACATTTATAATGAGATCTGAAAGTAGACAAATAACACTGTGTACTGAAAAATGGCCAAACGTGCTAGAGAACCAATCCTTTTTATGCCCCTTGATCTTTAGATCGGGAGCATACTGTTTTTGCCTTGTTTGTCTGTCTGTCTGTCCGCAACTTAAACCTGGCTCATAACTTTTAAACCAGGTGTGATAGGGCCTTCATATTTGGTAAGTGTATTGAGCATGTAAAGCTAAACACCATTATGCAAATTTCACTAATGTCAGGTCAAGGTCATGGTCAAAGAGGTCAAAGGGTCAAAATCTATATATTGTTATAGCTCGTTAAAAACAATTCTTAGAGGCTTGATATTCTATATGTGAATATATCTAATCAAGCTTAATACAAATCTATCAAAAAAATTGGGTCAGGTCATAGGTCAAGGTCACCGAGTGCAAACAAAAATTTTAACATTGCCTATATCTTTTCAACCAGATGTGATAGGACCTTCATATTTGACCGGTATATTGGTCATATGAAACTAAACAGCATTATGCAAATTTCACTAAGGTCAGGTCAAAAGTCAAAGTAACAGAGGTAACGGACAAAATATAAATATTGCTGTAGCTCGTTAATTACAATTACTAGAGGCTTGATATTCCGTATGTGAATAGATCTAATGAAGCTTAATACAAATCAGCCAAAAAAACATGAGGTTGCACGCATCTTCGTGCTAAATATTGCCCCACTCGTATTATTTTACACATTTAAAAGGGAAAAATGGATAAGTCCCGCCAAACAGGAAGTTGAAATCATAAGGTGACCATAATGGCAGACAACGCATTTCCCCTATATATAAAGTCAAACACCAAATATGAAATGATACGGCCCAGCAGTAGCCGAGGAAAGTACGACGAAAATTTTCACTTTGTTTAATAAAGGTAAAAATGCCTAAGTCCCGACAAACAGGAAGTTGATATCATAAGGCGACCAAATACATTTGTATACCAAATATGAAATCAATCGGCCCTGCAGTAACTGAGAAAAGTGCAACGAACCTCGGACGGACGGACAGACAAGGATATTCAAATATACCACCCACTCACGAGTGAGGATATAACTTCAGTCAGGTCAAAGGTCAAGGTCACTGAATGAAAATTTGAAAACTTTATCATTGCCTATATCTTTCCAACCAGATGTTATAGGACCTTCATATTTGACCTGTAAATTGGTATTTGAAGCTGAACATGAATTTGCAAATTTCACCTAGATCAGGTTAAAAGTCAAGGTAAAAGGCGAAAACGTTTTCAATAAGGCGGGATCTTAACAGCCTTCAATCATCACTATCCAGCACAGCATCAATAACATCCAACTTTTCAGGTTCCTCTTCCGGTACGACTTCCAGTGGAATTTCTTTCCAATACAAATATCGGGCAAAGCAGCTGTAGCAACAGTTATACAGAATCTATGTTGTTTTAGGTGTCAACGTAAGTCCCTTGTATAAACATCTAAATCTCATTTTCCAAATACCAAAAACTTCTTTGACGCATTTGGTTGATCTGTGAGCGATGTTATATTTTCCCTCTTGGTGTATAGAAGGTGACAAAGCTGGTATTAATAGCCAAGGCTTTAGACCATATCCACTATCCCCTCATAGGCAAGCATTTTTTATACCCCCAGTTTCGAAAGCTTATGAAAGTCTGCAATTGTTCCAAACATGAGAGTCATGGGATGAGCCTGGCCATTTAGCAACTATGTCTAAAAACAAATTATTGGCATCACACACAGACTGCACATTTAATGCACGTTACCCTTCCTAAATAAGTACGTCAACTGCTCCTAGAACAAACGTAAAATCTTTTATGTTATAAAAATCATACTGTACGGACTGCTGATCTCTTGACGTCATAGGAAATTCCATCACTGTCCAACATTTCTTGTAATACAACAAGTAACTTTATTTACACATCTCGACACGGTCACTTTGCTCACTCGTTGTGCATTAAGATACATGTAACTTCCACTTCCGTAATATGCAAAAGCAACTATGACTTGGAGGCAAACTGGCCACGAGCTTGTACGTTTGGTTGGCCTTCAAGCTGTTGTTGAAAATCCTGTCATAAAGTAGTATTCTCTCTCTCTCTATCTAGTCTATAATGCTTATTATTGCCTCGTCACTGAGGAAATACAAAGGAATAGATCTGTCACGAAAAAACCTTCTTGTCACTTGTTCTCTCCTATTCCTTTGCCTTTTCATTTCCGGAAGAAATGCGGCCATTGTAACATTGAATATTATATGATTAAGAACATGCAAAGGGTAGTGTTGACCAACCTTTGAGTTAAGACATGCTTTAATAAATAAGACTGTTTCTAGTTACACCAATACTTTATAAAGGGTGGTCAAAGATTGCCAAGCCAATACCCTTAACTTTGAGATGGCTTCTAGTTACAGGAATATTTTAAGATCATCTTAAGTATGAGGAAAGGGGCTGTCTTAAAATATAAAGGATGCATCAATTTTAAAGGGCTGTCAATCATTCCAAGACAGCTTCTAGTTGCACTCTTTGTGTCTAAGACTATCTTAAGATGGTCTTAATAGATAAGACAACTTCTAGTTACTGGCCCCTGGACCTATACCTTTACATTGACAACGCTGGACGTCTGAAAACAAAACTTTACGACAAGTGTGATGATTTCGACTTTCCAATAGTGAACTTCCCGTTGTTGAGCAATAATATTCCCACATCTTCGGCACTATTGTGTACATTTCACAACTCATTCGCTATTGCCGCTCCTGTAGTTTGTACAGCGATTTTCTCAACAGAGCAAAATTACTATATAAAAAAAATTATACATCAAGGGAATGGTCAGTCACTATTGCAATTGTTACTACAGAAGTTTTACGGTCGTCACCACCATTTGACAGACCATTACAATGTTTCTGTTTCACAAATGAGAATAGATATCTTTGGGTAGATCCAGAGTTTAGTACCGGACTGACTAACACCGACTGTGACATAACTGGACTTTTCATGGCAGCGTGACGGGTGCCACGCCTGGAGCAGATCATGCTTACCCTTCTGGAAACCTGATGATACTTCAGTTTTTGTAGGTGCTTTACTAATGTGGCGTTCTTGTTCATTTTTGTTTTATTTGTTTTGTCTTTGTTATACAGTCTCAATTCGTTTTGGATATGAATTGCCATGATTTTGGATTTATGATTTTAGAGTTCCCCTTTCCTTATTCCTGCTTCGGTATTCGTTTGCCGATAAATTATAGTTTTAAATTGCCTATCTCTGTCAATTTCGGATGGCAGAGCCAGGAAATAGTTGTTTTGTTTTTTTACTTTTTGGTCGACATTTATAAGATGTAAGTAAACATTGAAATACAGTTTTATTTAGTGGAAAAAAATAATTATCAATAAATCGGAAAGTAAAAAAAAAATCGGTGCTTTTTATTTCAGAGGGTTGGTATAACAACCTCAATGAACTTACGAAAGTCGATTCAAAATCAGTACTTCGGATGGTATGTTTTTTTAACATGTTAGATGTAGAAAATGAGCAGGCAAATGCACAGTAGGATAATTCATGTAATATAATCTCCTATTTCTTTTCTACAACAAAAATTACACTTTATTTGGTCCCCCCGTTCTAAAAGAAGATAATGGTTGGTATAGTGAGTTGACTGATGGTTGAGCCTTTTTAAGTTCAAAGATTTTTAATAGAGTTACAATGGGAGTTAATAACGTCTTGCTATTAATTTTCACAATAATAATTTGATGCATTTTCTTGTTTTTTTTTTTCTCTTAATAATAAATACGGATTTGTTTCTGTACACCTTACCCTGTGAACATCAATTCCATAGAACCTCAATATTTATCCATTGACGAGACAGCGGTTTTCAATGGCTTATGTTTGATATTCTACACAATTAACCATTTTGTATTCATAAATCTTTCAATAAATGGTTGTTTTCTTCAGAGAACACGATTCGTATTTAATCAAATAAGATTAAAAAACATAAGAAAGATTAATTTTCTGATTTAGTTTAGTTTATAAACGTTTTAAGCTTAATATTTCATTTTGCAAATCGATTCTTATCCTAAACCACAGCAATTAGTGCTCATTCAAATCAGTGAAGTTATTTTGTAACGTTATTATCATACAATGAGACACCTAAGTCAATATAGGATTGCTAGCATGTTCTGTGATGAAATTTCTCTGATGAAAACAAATTTTATCTTAATAAATTACACTAAATTGTTGAAATTTATTATATTAATGTTTTCTCCACTAGAAACTATTTATTTAATTAAAAGAAATATCATAAATAGGGTAGAATTTACTTTGCCGGTCCCCGGAAGTTACAAATGTCAACACTTGACGCGCATGTCTTGTGAACTCTCTGATGTTGCTATGCAGAATACTACTCTCGGCCGTCATTTGCATCCGCTTCAAGTTGTAAATATGTCTTCATAATCGGATTATACACACATTCGAGACTTTAAAACACATCGCGAGATTCAAAACAAGCCAAGGTTTCGCCGCCGGTGTTTGAGTCTTGAGAACCCGCGGAGCGTAAAAAAATATTCTCGCCATTATGCTGCATCATACTGGAAATCGTCAAGACTGTTAGCACGGTTAAGGTTAGTTGGTGATGTCTGCCAAAGCTATTCTGAGTAACATTGGAAAGAAATAATCTTTAAGGGCTTGCCAAGTACATTTATTGGTATCTGCGTATGTTTCACGAGTTCAGAACAACAAGTTGACAGAATGATTTACCTTCAAATGGTGTTAATTCCTCCTTATGAAGACATTTATAAGTTTTAACAATTACATATAGCTGTGCTACCTGGTTTAATGTGTTTTTTAATGATCAACATCTGCGGCATTTCAATTACAAGCTGATTTCAACGTAATTTTGTTGACAAACAACGGCTATTTTAAGAACCGGAAGTTACGTTTTGGGGTCAAACATGATCATGTGACATACTTTCCTTGACGTTGGAAAGGACGAAATTTCATTGTTAAATTGGTCCTCTATAGCTTAGATATTCCAAAACTAGTTTAAAAATGTTTATTTAAAAAATTTATTAAACACAATTTGGCCCAAGGATCACGATTTTGTGGTTCTTTTTGCTCAAAATTACTTCTTTTTCAGTTTTTAAATTTTGTGCGGCCTACTCGTATATAAAGGAACGTACCGTTATTTCCCGCACCGTTTTTGGAGACCGCTAAAGTAAATTCGTTCCCATAGCAGAAAATGGCTACTAAAATTTTGTTCATGTGAGGACTTCATTAAAAATATAAGCTTTGAACAATTTATTCAAAAACAACGGGAGTTGCTATAGATATCATGTTAGTATTATTGAAACATCTTTTTCACATCTTTTTATCAAAGAGTAAAATACTAAAGGGACAAACGATTTGGTTATTACAAAAATTAAAAGTTTTAAAGTGTATGAATTAGACAATTTCCCTGGTTGTCTAATATAACAGTAGACATAGTCGTCCTTCGATGTGGTGTTTTTGGAGAGAAAATGTCCT
>MJUU01042038.1:0-26507 GCA_002080025.1 Modiolus philippinarum | reverse complement strand
CAGTGCACAATTTCTTAACCGTGAAAAATATCCACACGTGTGCACATTAGTTTTTGAAAGGAGTAAAATAAATGTATGCATGAAATTTGCATTCTTATGAAAAAGGGTTAGTTTCTTTGACATTTTTATTTATTACTGATGGAAACTCGAAATTTTGACAATTAATAGATTTTTCTCAACTTTATGTTCCTGTTTTTATCGACATTAATTGAAAGCTTCCATAGTTTATTTCTCCTATATGGTATATGGATATCGAGTATTGACCAATCAAATCAGTTTATATAAGGTACCGGAAGCCTTATATAAGGTACCGGAAAGAGTCAACATGGCAGCCCCCTGCTTGTTAAAATTTTGATACAAAAACACAAATTATAGATCTGGAAACGGGTCACAACAACAACGTTTTAAAATGCATGTTTGAATAACATATCAAATTAAATTTTTTGAGTGAACTTTCCCTTTAACTACCCACACCGTCTTGCGCAGCGATATGGTTAAATCTGGACATTTCTCCAGGCTTGAGGAGGTATTGCTCCACGTCGACATCTTTAAACCAAACTACTCTGCTCGTGATCGTCCTCGTGCGCATTGGATTATAGGTAACGGTTAAAAAGTATCTCTTTCTGAAAGTCGCTCGCCACTTTCCCATTTATCAATGGATAAATAAAAGGATAAATAAGTTTAGACTTATTTATCCTTTTAACATGGATCAACCAAAGTGTGTACATTTCGCACAAAAGCTTTTCTTCCGATTGAATATACACCCCCTGATTCGTTTAACTTGTCTATATTATCGTTCGTTTTCCGTTCGTTCGTGTATCGTTTTTGGTTCGTTCGTGTATCGTTTTCCGTTCGTTTGCGTTGATGGTTCGTCGGCACGATAAACGTTCGTGCAAGGAATCAAACGATTGAAAACCAAATAATTAAAATTGATTGGTTACTGTAAAATACTAATTCGTTCGTCTGGACGAACGCCGCTATCGTTCGTTCGTCTGCACGAACGCTAGTATCGTGCGTTAGTTCATCATCACAATCCCTGTTATCGTGGCACCGATGATTTAGCAGTACATTATTTATAGTGACTTTCTCCATTCGTCTGTAGTTCAAATTTTTATTTACTTTGATCGCACTTTTGTACCTTCACGTTTAAGATTCACCTACTGAATAGGTCGCCTGAATTTACCTTGCAAGACTTCATATAAAAAATTCGACGTCTTTAAGAGACTGTTCACGATATCAAACACCAACACCATCTGCATGTTCGGTCAACTTAAAATTTATAAACAAAAAACTTCTTAGAAACAAACTATTTACGTCAATAATAACATAATACAGATTTTTATGTAACATCTGGGACTAATATACAATCAGAGACATGTATGTCTCTGATACAGTGTAACATTTATACTAGTCCCAGGTAATATTAACCATTCAGGAAGCCGACGCGAATATTAATTTGGAATTCCATATTTTAGTCAGCAGTTGGAAACTTTTGACTTCTTTTAAAAGCAAATATATAATTACGAAAATGAAGTCCACTTTCGCCGAAGCATACTTACTGCCACACAACTTCTATATGTTGTTTTGTGTACATTTTTTTTGTACATGCACTTTTTTATATTTCATTTACCCCAGGGCGTATTATTGCAACCAGCTTTTTTGTCAACTGAATAGCTATATGAAATGAAAATCGTCCGTTTATTAAAAAAAAAAGGAAAAAACCTCACATGTGAAGAACCAGTATATTTTCACTATTACTATTTTCACACTTTAAAATAATAACTGTGTGTATGGATTTCGATATTTGATATTATCTGCACTGATGAGAGAATCATGAAATGGTCATATGCAGAATATAAATTTGAGTAATTTCGTACTTTTTCCACATATACGCATCAATTTTCGGAACTTCCCGTTCTGCCATGCAGGTTTAAACATGGTATTACCAGATAACCTTCTTTACTGAATCAATCATGCACTTTCCTTGGTGTTTTTTTCCATGGATAAAATGCCTGTTACAACAACATATCTATAAACAATCTTATCTATAAAAAATCTTTGTGAAAAACGAATAAAGCTGTCTTTGCAGAACTTTGACACGGTTCATACATTTTAAAAAAAAAGTTCGTTGCTGCCATGAAATAAACACGGGACACTATATATTTTAACCCCTTTGAAAAGGTGACAGATCAATAAACTTGAGCGAGGATGAGTAAAATACAGGGGTTTGTGGTAATTAAAAGGATTCATAAACTGTGTGTTGGCGACTATGCAATTACACAATTTATTTTACTGAATTGCATAAATGACACTGAGAAAATCAACAATACACAGAAAAAAAACTGACAAAATTAACAAAATGTAATTAAATATGGAACACCTGTTTATGTTTCGTCAGTATGCTTAAGTAGATTTTGGCGGCACTTCATTTCCACGAATTTGCAAAAAATAGCATACATCGTCTTTGCAATTTATGTTAACTTCAGTTCTGCGAGTCGGATTTCGTAAATCATACCTTATCTCCACAAATTGTTAAACGTGTTGAAGGAATACCACGAGTATGAAAACACAATGTCACGAGAGAAGTTCCATCATAATAATATTTGTCCCGAAGAATAAAACGTTATGTACAGAAAATTTTCCCGTTGAAACAATTTTAATTCCAAATGGAAGATTAAAATGATTTGCAAGTTTTATGATATTTCTCTAGTAGAAACTGTCTTTGGTGGAGCAAATAACAGGCGTTGACAATAAAAATACAACTTTTTTCGTTCTTGATTCTAACGGAAGAAGACATTCAGATATGCTGTTTTCGAATCATTTTTATATACCCGAAGTGAGTTTTGAAAAGCTAACATTTTGTGAATTGTTTTGTAAATTAATCTCGTTGTATGTATTGTATTGCATTGCGCATGTATACATGTATATGTGAAAATCTAGTAAGTTAAAAAGTCTTTCATCGTTTTGAGAAATGTATTTTGCCAGGAACGGAATAGCAATAGGAAATATGACCGTATCATTTTGTCCTTCCGTAAATTGAAATAGATTTTGTATTTTGATTATAGTTTAAATATATTTTGTTTGTTTCTTTTTTCTATAAAGTATTATTATTTAGATGTTTATCTCTTTCATGTTTTGCCGATTTCATCTTATATCCTATTTTGATAGACAAAGTAGCGATTTTTTACACAAATATTGTTTATTTTTACCAAACCGTAAATATTTGCGGCTAAACTGTTTCAAAAAATTGTGTCACAAATTAATTATCAATTATTATTTATCTGTCAAACCGAAAAAGACAATGTTTATTTAAAAAGGATAATCCGTCTTTAAGCCAAATTACATTTTTTTGATAAAATTGTAAAAAGTCGTTTTAATTGGATAACGTAAGTTTCTTTCCTTCCTAATATTTATAGTATTTTTATGAAATATATTTTTGTTATATTTATTCTTGATCGTTTGAAATATGAAATATGGAAATATCAGCAACTTCGCATCTATGTGAAATACGAAGCTATTTCCCTAGAAACAGAGACTGTGTGATTCGGTTAAAAAACACCCGGTCAAACTGCTATCTTGCATTTGTCAAATGCAAACTCGCTATCAGATTGATACACAAGCAAATATCTATAAGGATACACACGGTACAAGGAATAAATCACACAGTTGAAGACAAAAATACTTGTTGTTGGTGTACGCAGGGCTTGAAATATATACATGCATTAATGTGCAAATTATCAAATAAATGAACGTGCAGAATAAATAATCATAAAAAATTATGTAACTGTTCTTTCGGAAAACCCAAAGTGTAGGATTTTTTGTGGCAGCTGCCAAAAGCTGTATTAAGTACTAAAATGAGTTATTTTCTAAGGTAGCCTATTGAATCACATAGTTCAAAATTCAGATATAGCTGCACAAAGATCACGGTAACGGATAAGCAATTAGCGACCGTGAAGTTTCTTTTTTTTCCATTTCAAATACATTTTTATTGTAATTGTTGCGCAGAAAATAAATAAATAAAAAGTAGATGGACCTTTTTACGTTACTATCCATACTATTACATTAGTGATTTTTTCATGCTGGACCACCACAAATTCAAAATGTATCAGACGTTCCGTATAATTAGCTTTTAATAGATATTTTAGTCAAAAGCCGGTGAAATTCCATTTATACATAGGTTGCTGTCCAATGTGAAGTAATAAACCGGTGGCAAATTAAATAAAAATGTTCTTTTGTACATACCATTAGAGCATTCGATCGTTTGCACGACAAGGGCGTTCGTTTGTCTGCACGCACGATTAGAGCGTTCGTTCGTGTACACGATATGAATCGTTGCGTGAGTATTACCTTTCGTTCGTTCGTTTGTCGTGCGTTCATGCATCGTTTATCATGCGTTCGTACATCGTTTTTCGTTCGTTCGTATATCGTTCGTGTGGGTAAGTTAAACGAATCAGCGGGTGTATCAAACTGCTCCCATGAAAAAAAATGGCAACACAGGATCCGGCGATCGGAGCCGTTAAGCTCCATGGGGGAATAACGTGTGGTTAACAGAAGCTTTTAATGGAGGAGATAAGAAGTTAGCTCTTTTTGATATATATATGAACACCCCACACATAACCCTGAGAAAGTAATGAGATAATTACGCTCCTACAGGTGTTGCCCATGTCACATGGTCACATGATCTTCGTGGTATATATAATGAAACACACCCTCATCAATTCAGATCTCTCATAACAACTACCGGTGGTTTTTATTAACACGCAGGTATTTTTTAAAACACCATATTCGAGTACTTTATTGTCATCACCAGATGCTAAGGCTCCATGTCTTGCTACACTGCATTCAGTCGGATACAACTTTCATAGCACCCAGAGAGCTGATGGTGGTGTCCACCCATGTGACGCTGTTTTTAGAACCAGAATACTACGCTAAGATACTGTCCAGGTCTAACATAATAGTCAAAAAGAGACTGGAGGTGAAAGTCGACGTGATAGACGCCAACTTCATGAAACCCATTTTTGTCATTACTAAACACAGAGACAGATGAATTCAAGATTGGCGATCGTATTGCACAGTACATCATGATCAAGGTGGGGAAAGAACAGCTCACTGAATAGAAAAGGAGACACATTGAAAAACCAAAAACTTGTTTCGGTTCCTCCTCTTCATGCGTTACAGCTATCAATTTGAAACTTAACGCAAATTGTTAAGTGTGAATGCCACAACCTTGTCACATCAAGGGCTGGCATTAAGTCCTCAACTATAGAACAAATACAAATCGCCCCCCCCCCCCCTTTTACCNAAAATCTTGTTTGTGTTCCTCCTCTTATAAACTTTCATTTCATATAAAAAATATTATGAAATATTTAAAGATGTCAGCGGCTATGTGTTTAAGTTTCTGCCAAAAGTATTTACATTTTTGGAAAGATTATATTCACCCCTAAGTAAGCCTAGGCAGTTTCGGCGAACAGTTTAGGTATAAAATTTCTATGTGTTGTTTTTGTGTGCTATTTTTTTTGCATTTTGTACATGTACTGGTACAGTTTTGTCCCTTTGCAGGTTTTTTTATTAACTGAATTAATACTCTACAATGGTATATGAAATAAGGAACTATCTCTCGATTATAAAAACTATCTCTCGATTATAAAAACTATCCCTCGATTATAAAAAAAAAACGAAAGATAAGTAAAAAAAAATCACGAGTGATAAATCAATATATTTTCACATTTTAAAATAATGTCTTTATGATGTATACGTATGAAAGGATCATGGAGTAAATGCACATGAGACAGTCTCTACAAATACATAGTAAAAACAAGCAAATGAACAACGCCCTTATTTTCTTATTGTTTATTGTTTTATTGTTTGAAATAATAACTATGTGTATGAATTTAATAATTGAAATGAATCTGCACCGATGAGACTTAAGTTGTCGAAATTGCCATATGCAAGATACAAATTGAAAATTTCGTACTTTGTTTCCAGATAAACACATACTTTTTTCCGAACTTTCGTTTCTGCCATGCAGGTACAAACATGGTATAACTATAACAAGTTAACCTTTCTTACTGAATCAATCACTCTATGCTTTTTCCTTAGTGTTTTCCATGGATAAAATGCCTTTCACCTTTTAACAACATATTTATAAACAAATTTCGTCAATAAGAATATAAATTTGACTTTCGAAGTACTTGGACACAGCTTATACGATTTAAAAAAAGTTCATTGCAGTCATGAAATTAACATGGAACACTTTGAAATATTTGCCCCTTTGAAACGTAAAAGAAATTGACTTCGAAATTTCAACAATAAACCTTGAGAAAGAATGGGTAAATTTCAGGGGTTTCAGATAATTAAAAGAACTTATGATATATAAAGATATAACACTTGTTTTTGTTGCGTATACACGTTTTGTCAGTATGTTAAGTAGTTTTTCGGCGGCACTTCATCTCCGCGAATTTAGAAGAAAGAGCATCCATCATCTCCGCAATACAATAAGTTTAACTTTATTGAAACTAGTTGTAGTAAAGACATTAAACAACGATAACAAATATGAACAAATAAAACAAAAAAGAAACAGTATGAGGGTCATCTTTTCTCAGTTCTAATGACTGCTGTATATAAGCTACCACTGTTTTATTATCATCGGGTGTTCACGGACACATGTTGACTTCAGTTCTGCCTGTCGGAATTTTGTAAATCATATTTATATATAAATCTGCGAATTATAAAATACAATCCACCGAAAAAGGCCGAAATTTTAAGTATGAAAACACAATAATACCACGAGCGGCACCCCGTGACAGAAGCTCCATCATAATATTTGTTCCGAAGAATAAAGTGTTACAGAGAATTTCCCCCATGAATTGCAAAGGGAAAATTTCAGTTGGAATAAATATGCAGGCGATAACAACAGAAAAAGCTTTTTCGTGAAATATATGTATATATATATATATATATATATATATATAGTTGTCACATACTTCAGACAACTATATAAAATAATAACTTTGTGTGGCGGCATTCCTTGTCGAAAGACATTGAATCCTCTCTGCTATACACAAAGCTGATCTGCACGAGCACCTATACATCATGTACTGCGTTACAACCTAGATTAAACCTACGAGGAAAGATTAAACCTACGAAAGCTATATTCTTATATAGCCCAGGTAGCCGCGTGGTCTAGGGCGCTGGACGTAGTGCAGGCGGTGTTGCCATAGATGTCACAACAGTGATGGTTCGAATCCCGGAGAGGGAACTACCAATTTGCATTTCTAACAATGTTGGGCTGATTTTCAGACCCATATATATATATATATATATATATATAACATACACAGTGTTATATCTTTATATGTTATAAATTCTATATATATATGTTCAAATTTATCAATTACTTCAGATAAGTGTCTTTTTTTTTCACGGCATGCTGGACCAACACAAATTCAAATGAATTATATAATGCATGTTTTATGAAAAATGTATTTTCAAATCAACTCTGTTGCTGTCATCTTGCATTTGTATATTATTATGTATGGAGAGGATTATGTACATTCTATAAACATGTATTCAAATCAAAATTTTCTTTTTGACCATTAAATAATTTTAAACTAACAAATTCAAAATGTATCAGATGTTCCGTTCTATAAGCATTAGATATTTTAGTCAAAAGCCGGTGAAAATCCATGCGTTGCTGTCTAAAGTGAAATAATAATCTATCAACCGTTTGTACATTAAATAAAATTCCTGTTCTTTCGCATGATAAGAGTGTTCGTTTGTCTACACGCACGATAAGAGCGTTCGTTCGTGTACACGATATGAATCGTTCTGAACGACGTGCGTATAACCTTTCGTTCGTTCGTTTATCGTGCGTTCGTGCATCGTTTATCGTGCGTTTGTGCATCGTTTTTCGTTCGTTCGTATATCGTTCGTGCAGGTAAGATAAACGAATTTACTTCACGGAATTTTGTCCGGGCCTTTTCTCAAAGCTGCCTGAACCGAATCACTTTATACTTGGCACACAGTTGGACCACCATGTGAAGTTGTGCATGACGGTGAAAAAATTTTCAAAATGGCCGCCATTTCCAAGATGGCCGCCATTTTACGTTAAAAAATTGAGGATTCAATATCTCGGCAACTTCTTTGCAGAAACTCTTCATATTTTAGAGAAATGTTCAATAGCATGAGTAGAAGGAATCTACGCGAAGACATTTTTCAAAAAGGCCGCCATTTCCAAGATGGCCGCCAAAATACGTAAAAAATTTAACCATTTTCAAGATGGCTGCCAAAATGCGTAAATATTTCAACTTTGTCCGATTTCAATGAAAATTGATTTCTATGTACATTTTGACGCTGCGAACAAGATGGAAGCATCGAATTGGCTGCCAGGGGCGACATCAGCTATTGCTTGCAATTGCAAATCTAGTTATTCATGTTATGGTACTTGGTATTTACGATGTGGTACTTTGTTTATGTTGAGATCTTTATGTGGTGATACTGTCTTTCTGTGATGGTACTTTGTCTGTATGTGGGGGTACTCTGTCTTTATGTGGTGATACTGTCTTTCTGTGATGGTACTTTGTCTGTATGTGGGGGTACTCTGTCTTTATGTGGGGGTACTTTGTCTTTATGTGGTAGTACTCTGTCTTTGTTTGTGGTACTTTATACTTATTGTTAATGTACTTTGTATTAATGAGGTGGTACTTTATATTTATGATATGGTACTTTGTACTTTGTACTTTTATTTTGTATTCTGTCTTTATCTAGTGGTATTCTGTCTTTATGTGGTGGTATTCTGTCTTTGTGTGGTGGTACTCTGACACTTTGTGGTGGTACTTATCTTTATGTGGTGGTACTTTATACTAATGTTAAGGTACTTTGTATTTATGAGGTGGTACTCTGTTTATATAATGGTTCTCTGTCTTTATATGGTGGTACCTTGTATTCATGTGGTGGTACTTTGTCTTTATGTGGGGTACTTTTTTTATTTGGTGGTACTCTGTGTTTGTGTGGTAGTACTTTGTATTTGCGAGGCGGTTTTTTGTATATGTAGTGGTATTCTGCTTTATGTTGTATTTCTTTGTCTTTGTGATTTTGTCATATATTTCTATGGGATGGTACTTTGTATTTATGCGGTGGTACTTTACTTATGTAGTAAAACTCTGTTTTATGTAGTGGTTTTTTATCTTTCTGTGGAGTTTTTTTTATCTTTATGTGGTGGTACTTTGTATTCATTGAGTGGTACTTTGTATTATTTGGTGGTAATTTGTCTTTGTTTTGTATTGTTACTCTTGTCTTTATGTCATGGTACTCTGTCTTTTTGTGGTAGTCTCTGTCTTTTTATGGTAGTACTCTGTTTTTATGTGGTGGTACTCTATATATTTATGTTATGGTACTTTGTATTTCTGTGGTGTTACTGTGTCTTTATTTGTTGGTACTTTGTTTATATGGTGATCTCTGTATCTGTGTGGTGGTACTCTGTCTCTATGTAATGGTACTTTGTATTTATGTGGTGGTACTTTTGTCATTATTTGTGGTACTTTGTTTATTTGGTAGTACTCTGTCTTTATGTTTTGGGTACTCTGTCTTTATGGGGTGGTACTCCTTCTTTATGTGGTGGTACCTGTATTTATGTTATTGAACTTTACGAGGTTATACTTTGTTTATGCTGCGGTACTCTCTTTTTGTGGTGGTACTCTCTTTTGGTGGTAGTACTCTACCTTAAATGTTGTGGTACCTTAAATTTATGTGGTGGTACTCTGTCTTTTTGTGGTGGTTCACAGAGAACCACCACAAAAAGACAGAGTATGATATGGTTTTGATTTATATTGATGTTATTGTACTTTGAAATTTCGAGGCGGTGCTTTGCTTATGTAGTGGTACTCTGTCTTTATTTGGTATTACTCTGTCTATATTATATCATAATGTCGGGGTACTTTATATTAATGTCTTTGTGTCTTTTTTCTCCGTCTTTATCAGGTCTTTATCAAGTCGTACCTTACATTTATGTTATGGTAATTCGTATTTTCGAGGTGGTACTTTGTTTTTGAAGTGGTACTCTGTCTTTATGTGTTGGTACTCTGTTTTCATGTGGTGGTACTTTATGCTTATGTTAAGGTAATTTGTATTAAGGAGGTGGCACTTGTTTTTGTATTGGTACTCTGTCTTTATGTGGTGGTACTTTGTCTCTGTGTGATGGTACTCAATCTTTATGTTGTGGTACTTTGTGTTCATGTGGTGGTACTTTGTCTTTATGTGGTGGTACTTTTTTATGAGGTGCTACTCTGTCTTTATGTGGTGGTACTCTGTCTTTGTGTGATGGTACTTTGTATTTGCGAGGCGGTGCTTTGTTTATGTAATGTCATCATTTTGTATAACTCTGTCTCTGTAATGTTGTCATATATCTATATGGGGTGGTACTTTGTATTTATGATGTGGTACTTTGTATTTATGTGGTGTTACTTTGTTTATATAGTAATACTCTGTCTTTATGTGGTGGTACTCTGTCTCTGTGTGATGGTATATTGTATTTATGTGGTGGTACTTTGTCTTTTTGTTATGTGGTGGTGCTTTGTCTTTTTGTGGTGGTACTTTGTATTTTTGTTGTGGTACTTTGCATTTTCGAGGCGGTACTTTGCTTCTGTAGTGGTCCTCTTGTCTTAATGTGGTGGTACTCTGTCTCTGTGTGGTGATCTTTAAAGTGGTGGTACTTTGTATTTATTGGGTGTTACTTTGTCTTTGTGTGTGGTACTTTGTTAATGTGGTAGTACTCTGTCTTTATGTTTTGGGTACTCTGTCTTTGTGAGGTGGTAATGGGACTTTGCATCTACGAGGTTATACTTTGTTTATGCAGTGGTACTCGGTCTTCAAGTGTGTGCGTGGTAGTACTCTACCTTAATGTGGTGGTACCTAAGAGCTTAGCAAAGTCGGGCCTTATAGGGCAGGTAGGTATTCCCGTACATGTAATACCTTTCGTTTGAGCTATAAGCGTATGATCCCGAGACCTACATCGCAAAATACCGATTTAGACCAACTTGACTATTGTGGGCTGGACCTTGCTAGGAGCTTAGCAAAGTCGGGCCTTATAGAGCAGGTAGGAACATGCAATAGCTATCATTTGAACCCTAGCGTATAATCCCCAGACCCATACGAAAAGTTTGGGACCGAATTTACAGAGGGTACCCTAGGTTCGATTAGGGAAAACGGCAATTTGGACCAATTTTAGTAATGTCGGCTGGACCTTTCTAGGAGATTCGTAAAGTTGAGCCTTACAGTGCAGATAGGTACATGTAATACCTTTTGTTTGAGAAGAGCGTATGTTCTCTAGACCCGTACGAAAAATTCGGATACAGTTTCATAGAGGGTACCGTACATCGCAAAATACCGACTTGGAAAAACTTGACTAATGTGGGCTGGACCTTGCCTAGCAGCTTAGCAAAGACGATCCTTATAGGGTATAATAGGTACTTGCAATAGCTTTCAGTTGAGCCCTAGAGTATGATCCCTAGGACCTGTACGAAAATTTTGGGACAGAATTTACAGAGGGTACCCTAGGTTCGTATAGTGAAAACGGCAATTTACGGCAATTTGGGCCAACTTTGGTAATGTCGGCTATACCTTTCTAAGGGCTTCGCAAAGTCGCAAAATACCGATTTGGACCAACTTGGGTAATGGAAATAAATCTCTTGTTTATATTCCTTCTCCTCTTCATTGTAAATGGTAGGGTTCTATTACTAGTTTACAGCGCTCGGTAGCGTACAACTCCTTGAATTCATATTTGCCGTCTCGTACCACGTCGTAGTTGTAAAGCATCAGATTAACGTTTTGTCCCTATCAACTGGAAAGAATGTCAGCAGTTCCTTTTGTATTGTGATCTGGTTATTAGGCTGGTTAAGTAGAACCTGAAGCTGAATATGTGGTCTCCCCCACAAAACCCAGAGTCGCACAGTTTGAAGCGACAGAGGTTTGTGAGAAAGTGGTGAAACTCGTAAACCAGTCCTAAGGTTATGAACCTCTTCTTCTCGTGATATCCTTGCTTGGTGGCGTAAAAAACTGTTCTGATGCGTCCGTCGCCTTTTTCGTCCATTTGGCGTGTGTTTGTACCATTTTACTACCCACACCGTCTTTCGCAGCGATATGGTTAAATTAGGACATTTCTCTATGGTGTCACAATTGATCTTGAGGAGGTATTGCTCCACGTCGACATCTTTAAAGCAAATCATCCTGGTGTAGAGCATTGGATTGCACCTGTAACGGTTAAAAAAAAGTATCTTTTTCTGGACATCGCTCGCCACTTTCCCACTACCAAAGTGTGTGGATCAACCAAAGTGTGTACATTTCGCACGCAAAGCTTTTCTTCCCATTGGTAATGTGTTATCAAACTGCTCCCCTGAAAGAAAAATGAAAACACAGGATCCGTCGATCGGAGCCGTTAAGCTCCATGGGTTTTAATTCCATTTTTATGGAGGCGATAAGAAGTTAGCTCTTATATATGAACACCCCACACATAACCCTGATAAAGTATTGAGAAAATTACGCCCCTACAGGTATTGTGACATGTCACATGATCTTCGTGGTATATATAATGAAACACACCCTCCTCTATTTAGATCTCTCATTTAGATCTCACTACCCGTGGTTTTTATTATATTAACACGCAGGTATTTTTTTTAAACATCATATTCGAGTACTTATTGCCATCACCAGATCTAAGGCTCCATGTCTTGCTACACTTGCAATCAGTGCGACACAACTTTCATAGCACCCAGAAAACTGACGGTGGTGTCCAACCATGTGACGCTGTTTTTTTTAACCAGAATACTACGCTCAGATACTGTCCAGGTCCAACATAATAGTAAATAAGAGACTGGAGGTGAAAGTCGGCGTGATAGACGCCGACTTCATGAAACCCATTTTTGTCATTACTAAACAAGTACGGCACAGAGACAGATGAATTCAAGATTGGCGATCGTATTGCACAGTACATCATGATCAAGGTGGGGAAAGAACAGTTCACTGAAAGGAAAAGGAGACACATTGAAAAACCAAAAACTTGTTTCGGTTCCTCCTCTTCATGCGTTACAGCTATCAATTCAAAACTTATGGTAAATTGTTAAATCTGATGCCACAACTTGGTCGCATTAAGGGGTCGCATTAAGTCTTCAGAGCTATAGAACCACCACCATCAACCCAGACCCCCTTACCCAAAAACTTGTGTGCATTCCTCCTCTTCATGCGTTACAGACATCAATTCAAAACTTGTTGCAAATTGTGAAGTCTGATGCCACCACTTTGTCGCATTAAGGGTTGCATAAATTGATATCTGTAACGCACGAAGAGGAGGAATGATATGCTAACAATCTAGTCCTTTCGCTATTTGGTCAAGGATAATGTGAGGGGCTGAGCATGGAATATGTACAACACTAAAGTTTAGGGTGTAATGCCATATTTGGAAATATTCAACAAAGTTTGCACCTTGCTTGCACATTGGCCAACTAATTGTTAGTTTAGATCCATTGTACATTAGTTATTTAACCACTCTCTAGTAACTGTTTCAAACCATTTTATTCAATTCTCAACTCTCTTTGAAACATGCTTGCTTGAAAATAAAGCGTCTGAATTTTTTGTACGTGTCTAGGATCATACGCTTTGGTTCAAATGAAAGGTGTTTCATGTACTTACCTGCCCTGTAAGACCCAAATTTGCGAAGCCCCTAGAAAGGTCCAGCCGACATTGGCAAGTTGGTCCAAATTGCCGTTTTACCTCCGTAAATTCGGTCCAAAATTTTCGTACGGGTCTAGGGCACAATTTTGCCGCATTTAGTCTTCAGCTATAGCCCTGTTTAATAAGTGTTGTTATCTGCCCCTAATGATTATTTTTCCGCATGCGCAGTCATTAGAAATTTCGTTGGAGTGTACTTCCGGAAAAATATGCTAAATGAGGAGACAAAAATGTTGATAGGCCAAAAATTATTAAAAAAAATAAAGATAAAATAACAAAGTTGAATTCTTTTTTGTTCAAAATGTATCTAAGCAGGGAATGACACAAAACTTTCATTTTGCATTTTTTTTCTTAAGATTTGACAACAATTTTTTTTATCGATAAAAAAATCATTTGCCGATGTGAAACTTCCTGTGAACATATAAGATTTCACATTTTATTAATTTTCAGGTAATTGTGCATATCATAAAGCAATTCACATGTAGGACATATAATTAACATAGTCATGATAAAACAACACGTATATCTCTCAACAAACAAAAATCTTCAGTATATTTATTTTGACTGATACATGATAACCCTTAAATTTTAGAAGTCAAAGTTTTGAATCTTTGTATTCTGGACAGCAGCTCCTTTAACTAATTGCAATTTTTGTGTACAGAAGTGAAATTCCCTTATATGGATCCCTTATACCACAAATGCACATGTGCTATTAGGGATATAAGTCTCTAATAGCACATGTGCATTTTGTACATGTAAAATTATGAATTTCACGGTCCTTGATATTTGAGAACCAGTAACTAGTGACTCGTTTGGAATACACAATATCGTTGATGTATTCGTATGGAGTACATTCATTTCAGCCAAGAATTCTTCCAAATCTCATTGAAAGTTTTTATTTCAAAAGATTGTTTAAGGAAATAGAGGAAAATGGTTTTTATTGGGTACAAAATCTTATGCAGATAGCTAAATGGATACTACCAGTCACTTTGGTAAAGGAAAAATACAGTAAGCTTTTTTATATATATATATTATTTGTGGAGAGTGAATAAGTTTGGGGAGACGGAGCCTTGAATTTGACATTGTAAAATTTGACAGAAACTGTCCGATATTTCATTAATTTTTAACGTTTAGATTTTATCTGCACTGAAGAGACATAAGTTGTCGAAATGCGCATATGCAGAAAATAAATTGACAGTAACTTCGGTATTTAGTTATTTTTTAAAACACTCAGTTTGCCTAGAACTGTTTTCGGTATTTATTTCGCTTCAAATGGTCTGCATTTATTCCCTTTTAAAATTGTATAAAGTATTGCCAGTTACATGAGCTAAAAGGGTAAAATTTTTACTCCACAGAGATAATTTATGTTGGATTTGACAAGACGAAATTGTCTATTTCTACCAGTTTGGCCTTTTTAAACAAATTTAACCCTTTGTCCTTGCTAGGAGATCGCATTTTTGACAATTACATCTTTGTCGCGCTTTTAATTTTTGTTTTCAGGGAGACAGCAATTCAAGTAGTGTTTGCATTAGAAACTGATGATATGCACTCCGGAAGTAATACAAATTTATAAACGTTATAATCGCTAAGGGGGATAACAACACTTATTAAACTGGCCTATAGAACTAACACCAACTACTCGCACCCCGATACCCAAAACCTTGTGTGCGTTCCTCCTCTTCGTGCGTTACAGATATCAATTTATGCAACCCTTAATGCGACAAAGTTGTGGCATCAGACTTCACAATTTGCAACAAGTTTTTAATTGATATTTGTAACGCATGAAGAGGACGAATGCACACAAGGTAAGGGGTCGGGTTGATGGTGGTGATTCTATAGCTCTGAAGACTTAATGCAACCCCTTAATGCAACCATCACAGGGCAATTACATCGGTTTTATTCGTTTTAAACTTACCTATAAGACAGACAAAATCAAGCCACGTCCAAAATGTTCAATAAATTTAAGTAGTAGCAACACATACTGATAGAGTACCATTTACACAGAGAGTACCACCACATAAAGACAGAGTACCACTATCAAAGTAAAACCTCGTACCATAACATAAATATAGAGTACCATCACATAAAGACAAAGTACCACTACACAAAGACAGAGTACCACCACATAAAGATAGATGACCACCACATATAGGCAGAATACCACCACACAAACAAAGTACCATCACATAAATACAAAGTACCACCATAAAAAGAGTGCCACCACACAGAGACAGAGAGTAACATAACATAAAGACAGAGGAGCACTACATAAACAAAGTACCGCCTCGCACATACAAAGTACCATAACATAAATATAAAGTACCACCACATAAAGACAGATTACCACCACAAAAAGACACATAAATACGAAGTACCACCACAATGGGACAAAATACCACCACATAAATACAAAGAACGAACTCATTAACATATAGTACCACCACAAAAAGACGGAGTACTACTGTGCATAAACAAAGTACCATATCGTAAATACAAACTACTATTACATAAATGTACCAAATGAATACTGAGTTCCACCACACAAAGACAGAGTACCACCACATAAAGACATAAACAAAGTACCAAATGAATACTGAGTTCCACCACACAAAGACAAAGTACCACTACATAAATACAAAGTTCTACCACATAAAAAAAGAGTACCACCACACAAAGATAGAGTACCACCACATTAAGATAGAATACCACTACATAAACAAAGTACCCCCTCGTAAATACAAACTACAACAACATAAATACAATGTACCACCACATAAAGACAGAGTACCCACAACAGCAAAGATTAGAGTGCCACCACAAAAACACAGATTACCGCCACATAAAGACAGAGTACCACTACATAAACAAAGTACCACCTCGAAAATATGAAGTGCAATATAATATAATGTACAACCACATTATGACAGAAAACCACCATGCAAAGACAGAGTACCACCACATAATGACAGAGTACCACTAGAAACAATGTACCACTAAATAAAGACACCGTACCACTCCTCAAAGAGACAAGGTACAACCACTAAAAGACAGAGCAGGACTAATAAAAAAAAGTACCACCAGGCAAATACACAGTACACAGTACCGTAACAGAAAGATAAAGAACCACCACATTAAAGACCGAGTATTACTACATAAACAAAGTACCACCTCGTAAATACAAAGTATTATAACATAAATATTTAAAGTACCACCACATAAAGATGGAGTACCAGCACACACAGATAGAAAACCACCAAATGTAGACCGAGTACCACCACATAAAGACAAAGTACCACCATAAAATGACAGAGTACCATCAGAAACAAAAGTACCACTACATAAAGACAAAGTTCCACCACATTAATATAAAGTACCGCCACATTAAGATAGAGTATAGACAGAGTACTACCACAAAAAGAGTACCACCAAATAAAGAGTACCACTACATAAGCAAAAGTACCGCCTCGAAAATACAATGACAGAGTACCACCACATTAACAAAGTATCACCACATAAAGACATAGTACCACCACATAAATACAAGGTACCACCACATTAAGGTAGAGTACTACCACGCAGACACTGAATACCACCACAAAAAGACAGAGTACCACTAAATAAACAAAGTATAACCTCGTAGATACAAAGTCCCATAACAAAAATATAATGTACCACCACATAAAGAAGAAGTACAATCACACAAAGACAGAGTGCCACCACACAGAGACAGAAATCACCACATAAAAAGACAGTGGACCTCTACATCAACAAGGTACCACCTCGTTAATACAAAGTACCATAATATAAATGATCAGTTCCACCACACAAAGACAGATACCATCACATAAACAAAATACCACCAAATAAAGACAAAACAACACCCCATAAATACAAAGTACCACCACTTATAAGATCACCACACAGAGACAAAAGACAAGAGAACCACCTCACAAAGAGTACCATCACATAAAGACAGAGTACCACCACATAAACAAAGTACCACCACATAAAGACAAAGTACCACCACATAAATACAATATACCACCACATAAAGATAGAGTATCACCACATAAATGAGTATTATCACCACACATAAACAAAGTAACACCACATAAATTCAAAGTACCACATCATGAATACAAAGTACCACCCCGTAAAGATATATGACAGCATCACAGAGTTATACAATTACTGAAACAAAGCACCGCCTCGAAAATACAAAGTAGCATCACACAAAGACAGAGTACCACCACATTAAGACAGAGTAGCACCACATGAATACAAAGTACCACCATATAAAGATCAAGTACCATCACAGAGAGACAAAGTACCACCACATAAAGACAGAGTACCACTACATAAACAAAGTACCATCTCATAAATACAAAGTACCTTAACATAAGTATAAAGTACCACCAAACAAAGACAGAGTACCACCACATAAAGACAGAATACCCCCACATAAAGTCAAAGTACCATCACAGATAGACAGAGTATTACCACATAAAGACAGGGAACTTCTACACAAGCAAAGTACCACCACATAAAGACAAAGTAAAACCAGATAAATACAAAGTTCCACCACTTAAAGATAGATAATCATCACAAAGAGACAGAGTACCACCACATAAAGACAGAGTACCACCAAATAAAGATAGAGAACCACTTACATAAACAAATTACCCCCTCGTAAATAAAAAGTACCATTGCATAGATATAAAGTACCACCACATAATGACAGAGTACCACCAGAAACAGAGTACCACTACATAAAGACAAAAAACCACCACATTAATATAAAGTACCACCACATTAAGATAGAGTAAACCAGACAAAGAGTACTAGAGTACTCTTCCATTTAAAGACAGAGTGCGACTACGTAAACAAAGCATCACCACGTAAATACACAGTACCATTACATTAAGATAGAATACCACCACATAAAGACGGAGTACCACCACAAAGAGCTACAAACAGAAAGTCCTATATTGTAAATACAAAGTACTATAGCATAAACATAAAGTACTCCCACATGAAGACAGAGTACCACCACTTAAACAAAGTATGACCAAATAAAGACAAAGTAACACCACATAAATACAAATTACCACCACTTAAAGATAGAGTATCACCACACAGAGACAAGTACCACAAAATAAAGACAGAGTATTACTACATAACCAAAGTACCACCACATAAAAATAAAGTACCACATAATGTTGCATTAATTCTATCATGATCCGTCATTTTAAGTCCCACTTGTCAGATTAAACTCAATATTTTGTACAGAATTGATGAAAAATGGGAAATTTCAGCATTTCAGATTTGTCCAAAATTCACTTTTAAATTTTACCCCTACCCCAAGAAATATGCTTAAAAGTCCCAAAATATGCCTACCTGTACATATAAATGACCAACACATACTAAAATTTTAACTTTGTTGCAGTTGATATATCCCGGTGCACTAGCCTATATGTCCTCTTCAGATCCTTGAACAACCAGACAAAGAGGTCAATCTGTCATTCATCTTAGAATGGACTCCATCTTGGTGAGTATGTAGAACATATCTTCTTCTTATTATCACATTTATGCTGTTTTACGTCACTGAGACCACTGTTGAGCCCTTAAGTGTAATCCTTACCTTAATTGTAATCCGATTACACTTAAGGTTAAGGACCACCCTTAAATGTAATCCCGGTTACATTTACGGTTGCATGACCTCCCTTAATTGTAACCGATTACAATTAAGGGAGATAGCGTACATATGCCTGTAGTACCTACCGTAATTGTAATCCCTCGGAATTAGTTTACAATTTGCAGTGCATATAAGATAAGAAAACGTGTTCCGCCATAGCATTATTATGAGTCATATTTGTTTAAATAGCCATCGCTAACATGGAAAAAAAAAGGGCGGAGAAAAGTGCTCAGAATAGTTTCAAAATATTATACAAAAGAAATGTAAAAATAAATTCCCTAAAACAGAAAAGTAGACGGATTTGTATGAAAATGATAGAAATTCTGACTTTTAAACAATATTTTTAACCAGACTCAAGCTTGCGACCAATTTCTAGCGACCAATTTCTGTCTTTTTTTATTCTAGAAATACTATAATTGATATCGTTTCCATGGTGATAAATCAAGTAGCTAAGAATTGCTTGAAAATGTACAGAAAGGATGTTAAAGATTTGTAGACACTATTCTGAGGGTTAAAATTTTCCTAATGACAACCGTTGTAATGGAATCGAAAAATGAGGGACGGAAAGATCTTTTTCGGGACTCCGTGATTAGTTGTTTTATTCAATGGGCTGATCCGGGATTAATCCGTAACAATACCCATGATAAACGGAATCGGAATCTTCATTTTTCGGGATCAGGATTAAGTCATTTATTTACTGAGAAAATCGGGATTCTGTCATTATTTTCACGTGAATCCAAGATCTGAATCCTTCCCCCTCTAAAAGAACTGGAAGATAAGTAAAAGAAATTGTGTCCATTGGACACGGATGCCCCCGCCATACAGATATATCGGAAAACAGGAAATAGATGAGAGATAGACTTGAAAAGTACAACTCATCATACCAAAGCTTCAGACCAAATATCAAATCATCCCTGAATACACAAGCTGAGAAATCCTTGACGAAAATTTTCAATATATGGCTATACTGGGAAAAATCAAAGTTTTCGTCATACAGGAAGAAGATGAGTGACGGGCTTGAAAAGGGGAGACACTTTACAACTCATCATACCAAAGCTTCAAACAAATATCAAATTATCAATGCACACACAAGCTGAGAAATGCTTGACGAAAATTTCGGACGTACGTACGGACGGACGGACGGACGAACAAGGGTAAAACTTATTATCCCCGGCTTGTGATGAATGCCGGCTTTTGATTGGATGATATCCCGTTGGTACAAAACTCATGCATCCGGCTCGTTGTTAAGAACGTTGCTAGCGCCAGCGCCATGGAATTCCTTTGTGATAACGTCACATATTCTATTACGTTAGTAAGTAAAATCTGGCGCCAAAAACTTCATAGCCTTACGAAATCACTAAACAAAAATAAAATCGCGTAAAAACAGTAAAGTCTGAGGTTGGTACCTAAGGTACCATCCTCGACATGGAAAGTGGGGCTTTTTCTGCCAATTTTATCATACTTGTTTTATTGCGTAACACAGATGACGTTGAAATTTCGTACAGATTTACTTCCGCTTGTATACTTTTTCTGTGAAATAAAAGGCAAAGCCGGGGATAAATCCGTTACCTACGTTTCTACCCGTAGGCATAAAGATTGTACCACCCTTCAGCACCATTGTACAGCCTTCGCCTACGTCTCAGACTGCACAGAAGTGCTTCAGGGTGGTACAATCTCAATGCCTACGGGTATAAACGTAGGTAACTGATAATGCACCCGCCGCCTAACGGCGGGGCATAAGAAAACAGTCAGGATAAACATTTATAGGAAAGGTGACCAGGATGGGTTGTCTTATGTTAGCTCGAATCACAAAATCACTATCTGCATGCGACTCCCTCCGACTTACTCCTTTATTCTAAGAACAATCAGACAGCAACAAAATAAATACTTTTATATATCGGATCAGACTGTTTCTCATCGATTCTGGGATTTGTACGGAAATACTTGATGCTTCCTTGCCAAATCCTGCAGAGAGTTTCGTGTATGATGCTACTGTTGTTCAATATTGAGGACGATGCGACATCTTTACAAATCTTTTTAAATGCAGTTTTGTCAGAGACATAAATTCCAGAGATTCCAAGCTACGGGAAGTATCATGATATACCGTGTCTACCCCAGCGCTATCAATATTGGCGCAAAATTCAAATCGTATAAGACTAGAATTCAAATATCCCACTATTTCCACATATCATCATGAACTTAATATATTTGTATATCTCAGAAACTTGCCAAAACGGATCACAAACCGGATTTCACTGATGACGTTGTTTTTTATGTGCTTCCCACTGACTGCAAATTCACAACAAGTGTGGACCCAAATAGGTGTCTCGCCCGTCGGCACATTGATCGGTGGGAAATTGTTAGATAAATTGCAAGGGAAATGAGGAAATATACTATAAAAATTAACCTAAATTACACCAATTTCAGTTATTAAGAAATGTATCTGATCAGAGAAACTAAAAGTGTTTGATCATTAGACTGTGAAATTGAGGTCAAGGGCAAAAGTCTTATACCAGACTGACATAAACTACCCAAACGAAGTGACATACAAAATATTATTGATCTACCACTAATAAATGTCGAGAAATGGATCTACTCTAAAGAACATTTACATGGTCACTTAACCTTCATTTAATAGCTCAAGGACAGAAATCACACGCCAGACTGACATGTACTACTTAAGACCAACCTTCATACTTATATTTTTGACCTAGCACTTGTATTATTTGAGAATGTGATCAAATCGGAGAAGGTTAACCTGGTCACTAGACCGTGAAATTGAGGTCAAGGACTAATGTCATATGCCAAAGTCATCTAATCAGAAAAACTTAACATGGTCAGTAGACCGTGAAAGTGAGTTCAAGGGCAAAAGTAACATCAGACTGACATGTACTACACATGACCGAGCTACATACAAAATATCATTGACCTACCACTAATAGTTGTTGAGAAATGGATATAATCAGAGAAATTAAACCTGGTCACTAGACCATGAAATCGAGGTCAAGGACAAAAGTCATATAACAGACTCATCAGGTGTGCCACCATTATCTCCCTCTTGTTGCACGCTGTTATATATATACTATTACTATTAGTAATTTGTTTTGCGAGTATGGAATTCTCAGCTTGTATTGCATCGAGTGCAATCGTGAGAAATCCATCCGAGCAAAACAAATTACTAATAGTATTTTTATTGCTAATTTTGTTATTAATATGTACCAGATATATGTTTCTTTTTCTATTGAAATATTGTTTTAGGTTAACCATGTAATTTTTAGTTAAATGTAACGCTTTTTTGATAGGATTATTTTTTTCACGAAACGTCACGCGACGTCGTATTAATACGCTGTTGCTAACGTTCCATAGAGATTGACGATAATATGTTCATATCAGCGCAGTGCAGTGATAATAGAATTATCGTCGCTCCGGAACAATTGAAAATCAAGCAAATTAGCGATAAAACATATTCGTGATGTTCTTTTTCTTATAAAGTCATGCAGTAGCCGGGCAAACATGAACTACCCAAGACCAACCTACATACCATATATCATTGACCTACCACCTAAAATTATTGAGGAATAGATGTAATCTGAAAAAAAAAACTTAACCTGGTCACTAGACCGTGAAATTAAAGTCTAGGTGTCCATTAGGTAGCACTAAATAAGTACTGCCACTGTACCAAATAAGATGTTCCTATATCAAAGGGTTGTAGCCAAGGTATGGAAAATGACTATACTAGGAGCTTTTTCTCTGCATGGTTTTGTATAACCCTTTTACCGTTCAAGTTTTATAAGTAGTGGTATACCTGCATTGGCTCTTTATCTCTTTGACTTTGTTGATTTAGGTCATGTAACGGGATAGTGAAAAAGGGTTGTTGTAATTGATACATTTACGGTAAGTATTACATTTATAAGGGTTGATGTTGAACCTGCGTTCACTCCCGGTTTTTTTGTGGAGTCCGTGATTTTCATCTTGTTTTATTAGTTTTGCGTGTATGTTTTGTGCTTCATTATTACTGGGTCCATTCGTGTCTATGTCCATCGACTATCCGTTTGGTTGACAATTCGGTTTCCCCTCGACTTATTTAGATATTGTTGAACGTCTACTGAGCAATATTTTAGCTATATCAAGACGAGAAAAAAATTGTAAATAAATAATCAATTGGAGTTTGGGAACAGGAATTTATATTGCCACAAAAAGGTAGGGCGGCAAATTGTAAACTAATNACGATGCTTAAAAGTCCCAAAAATATGCCTACCTGTACATATAAATGACCAACACATACTAAAATTTTAACTTTGTTGCAGTTGATATATTCCGGTGCACTAGCCTATATGTCCTCTTCAGATCCTTGAACAACCAGACAAAGAGGTCAATCTGTCATTCATCTTAGAATGGACTCCATCTTGGTGAGTATGTAGAACATATCTTCTTCTTATTATCAAACTTATGCTGTTTTACGTCACTGAGACCACCACTCTCCTGCTCTTCCCTATCGCGAGTTCTTTTTCTTGGTGGCGCCTGTGGTGGTGCTCTGCCAGCAGCAGTCAAAACTTGCCTCATCACTGCCAATACCCATGTTTCACTGCTAGCTTGCAAAAAAATCTACTTCCAAATCGTAACTGTGTATGCCATTTCGCACTAAGTTGTTCAGTCTAGTTTGGAGACCTTGAGAAATGCTACTGCAGCATGCTCACGACGAGACAGCTATACGAGGCGAAACTGATCAGTGCCGGAGACACAGGCACGTACTTTACAAAGCAATTTTGCAATCACATTTCGTCCATAGACTGCTTGTTGTTTTTTCTGCTGGGCATTTAACGCTACATCGTAGTCCGGGATAGGACTTAGCTGCCGCGTGTTTGAACAACACCGGACAACCTACCCTGATGTACATCAATCTTAGATATCTGTATCCGGACGAACTGAGAGACGTAAAATTCTCTTATTGTGGTATGGTAGTGTCGTGCAAAAAAGTCCCTGAATCTCATAATGCACGTTAGACCCAAACGAAAAGGAAAAATGAAAGGATATGGAGTGAATGTACATGTGACAAAAACGCACACGACTCCAGTTTATCAAGGACAGGGCTTTTATTCCTGTCTACATCTTGATGTCGCCCGAGGGTCTTCAACTAGAGGTGAACAATATTCTTCTTGCGTTAGAAAACAATGGAAATACGACTGCGGTGGCAAAACGCTTATAAGGCTCTGCATGATGCTATCCCACAACACTGTCATCAGGATCAAGAAGTCGTTCTTTACTACGTACAGGGATCATATGTGTCTCCAAAAGAAGGGTAGCAACGGGTACAACTCGACAGTGTTGCCCGGCTACTGCAAAACTTTATAAGAAAAAGAACATCACGAATATGTTATAACAGCGTGCAACAAGAGGGAGATAATGGTGGCACACCTGATACCGTGCAGTGACACTCCATGGACTAATAAATGCGTGTTAGACCTTCCACTATGTCCCCGAAAAGCGCATGTACACCGGATACTTAAATCGTGTAGAGTCGGACGATCTAATGGTGGCTTCTGTGATGAGTATTTATCTCGCAATTCATTACGCCGGCAGGGTGCAAGAGTTCTCGGACTCGACCAACAGACAACAAATACCATGGCGATTCATGAAGCACTTCTCTGCTAAGTTAGATGTACTGAAATTTTGTAAAAAATTGAAGCTTAAATACTTTAAAATGAGCACATTCTCCCATTTTGTCCTATTATCTCATAGTGTAACACAGCCTTCTATTATCATCGTGTTAAAAAACCGTATCCTAAGACTATCTCTTTAAAATATCATGTGTCACCATCTTTGAACAACATTTGAGTGTGAAACAAGGGTAGAATGAGCATGTGGTGTGTGTTAGGTATATAACCTGTCAGTCGGTATGGTGTGATACCAATCTATGGAACAACATGCAAGAGGATAAAGAAGTATGGTGCGCTACCATTCTTTGGTACAACATGCAAGATGTTTACCTGTTTACTATCCAGTTGCCCTACAGAGAGACTTGTATAATCTGCAGTGTCTCAAAATACGGCCAGAAAAGAAAGCAGTAAAACTTAATTATCTTTGGCGTATAGCTAATAAAAATGCTATAAAATTAACTAAATGTTAAAAGTGATAGTGGATGGCAGCTGAATAGTAAACAGGTGTTTGATAGTATTCTATACATTTTCATAGCAAATATTTTTTTAAAGGGACTATCTCCTCACAGAGAGACTTGTGGCAAGTCTACATGTAAATCAAAGTACAGAGTACTGTTATTCGGTTTTTCCTGTTAAGATAAAAAAAAAGAATGGTATACTCTTTTGTCAGCTAAATGATAGGTATATATTAGAAAAAAAGAAATACTCAAAGAAAATACAGAAAGAGAGATGGGTACAATTTTGCTGACAAACAGTGCATATACATATACATGCATATACGTTTTGAACTGAATTGTTTTGACTTGTCATCACTCCTAGGAGTCTACACAAATTTTCCAACAAAGTCCGTACGATATTCAAATGACGTTCTTGATAACCGCCTGGTCTGGGTAACTGGCGATTTCTCAACTATGCTTATAAAATGACAAGTGAAACAACGTCAGTTTATACGCCCGAAACACAATTTTTAACCATTTTCAATATTTCTAATACATTTTGTTTCAAATCGAAAGTATCACGGATAACGAGGCCAGGAAGATTTGAAATACGAGTTATTTTTTATATGATCAACAAATACCTCTTCATATACACAAAAGAAACATCAGTAGTCACATAATTAATTGTTATGTCGTGAAAATCTTTCCACTCTAAGTTTCTTTAATAGAGTGGAGTTGGTGGAATTACTTTCATAACAAGTAGGGTTAGAAAATTTATTTTTAATGACACCAACTATTTATTTACAAAAACGCCAAAGCCCTCCCTGAAAATCTTAAACACCTGGACACTGTTTCACAGGACATATTTTTGGATTACATAAGTTGTGTATTTCTATTTGTGAAACGAACGTTGTCATGATGTGTTACATAACCAAGTTTTGTGTTATATATGCCCTGTTTACATTATTGATCCTTCCGCAGAAATATATTCCAGTGTTG
>MJUU01042031.1:19487-30480 GCA_002080025.1 Modiolus philippinarum | reverse complement strand
AAAAAAAAAAAAAAAAAAAAAAAAAAATGAAAGGAAGGTCTAATAAAATGCATGGTAAAACCAAGCAACGCTTTCATTGTTGTACTTCGTCTAAATATATTACATTTGATTAAAAAGTCATATCCCTTCACAATATTAACATACATCTAGTGTAGTGAAGAGTAAAAAGTTCCATGAACAGGCATGGATTCATCGAGTGACAAGAGAGCGTGTGTCCCTAAAAACTAAAAAATATAGTTTTATGGTAGAATGTGGGCTTGCCCATTATTTGCATAAAAATTCCATCAAAACTACGGCCGATGATTTCTTCAACCCCCCCTTTTCAATTTCAAATCCTGGATCCTACTTTAATCATTACACTATCTTTTTTTGTGCTCATTCAACGGAATAAAATATTGGTCGCAATAAAAAACTTTGAAGGCTTTATGGAAATCAGTATATTAGTGTCTTTATAACTCCTAATGTTGAAATATGTGGGTAGAAAATATTTAAAAGTATGCGTTCGATTCGATTTGGCGGTCATTATATTTCAAATTACGTGCTTAATAGAGGTTTAATATTGATTTTGCGTCTAAAGTTCTTCGAATTCAAGAAAACAATTAAAATATAGAACATTGTTAATGCTATGATGTTCATACATGTAATATTCATAATTACTATCTAATGATAAAAACTCTTGAGATGACCCATATTTTGTCGACACCGTTGTTCACAGTCTGATGTCCGCTAATTTCGTGAAATGTCTATTAGGTACATATTGGACATTGGAGTTCGATGTCACTGTTAGTCTGTCGCAGATGTCCTCTGTTCTGTCGGGACCTACTCTCGGCTGTATTATAAGCTTCGATTTCTAAAGCCAGTTTTATCGCATCATTCAAACTGGTAGGTCTGGACTGTTTTATTCTGAGTCTCATGTCAGGGTCAATAAGAGCGTCTAAAAATTGCTCTTTTGCAAGTGTGTCTCTGACATCTAGAGATGCAGTTGGGTACGCGAAGTTGGACAATCGTCTTATTGATTTTCCTAGTTCCGGATATGTCTCTTTTGCCCTCTGGTAACGTTCCCTGAATTGTACCCTACATAGTTCTGTCTAGCTACTAGGGCCGAACCGTTCGTCAAGAGCGTCAACTAAATCGGCGAAAATATGCCTCTTTTCCTTTGGCAGATCACCAGGGATGCATTGCGCCTGTCCGCTCAGAGAAACGGCAAGGTATAACCCCATCTGTGCGTCCGTCCAATTATTTATTAAGGAGCACATCTCGAAATGTGACAGATAGTCTAACCAAGACCTACGACCATCGTATTTTGACGATTTTATTTTTACCCAAGAAGTATTTGTGTTAACAGGGCGACCAAGACTTTTATATTCGGTTTGTCCTCTGTTAAGTCCTATTTGACACTGTGTTATGTGTCATCAACACGTTGTTTCTTTCTAGTAGGGGCAACGTGTCATCCAAAGCCAGGCTGTTAAACTTGACTGTCTTTCTAAAATCGGCACCGATACGGACAATGTCAATACCAGACGGCGATGTCGTGGCTAGACCTGAGTCTCTCATACCTTGTCTCTGTCTTGTATCACTTTGTTGCATCGGTGTCGAGGATACAAAACTATGTTTCTTTCTGTATATTTCACTTTCGAAACGTTCCAGCTGTCTTGTAATATTTTCAATGTCGTCTTCAATTCCTAGACGAGACATATTGGACAATTAAAAGAAATAACACAAATATTTTTAATAAACATTTATTTCTTTAACTTTTTTTATGAAGCAATTTGAATCCCGCGGCAGCCACCCCTTTCTTGCGTGCTAGGCGCACGGGTTATCTTTCGTTCGTACCAGGTTGTACCTGGATTCAAGTTGTCCATTTATAGAATAATATATCAACAATAACAATATATACAGCGACTACTTGTCGGTAATTAAATATTCAAGTCAATCAATCAATCAATCAACTAGCTAAGTTATGTATATGGGCTCCTTGCTAATAAAAACTATCTATGATGATTATGTACACAATATATATTTACAACAATATGTTAGTATCCTAGTCATTACAACTTGTTCCTAGGACAGTTTGTCCTGGTACAGTTTGTCCCCGGTACAGGATGTTCTCTACGGACGTTTTGGTCCGCGGTACAACCTGTCCAGTGACGCCTTGTACCTAGGTAAAGTTTGTCCTGGTACAGTTTGTCCCCGGTACAGGATGTTCTCTACGGACGTTTTGGTCCGCGGTACAACCTGTCCAGTGACGCCTTGTACCTAGGTACAATTTGTCCTGGTACAGTTTGTCTCCGGTACAGGATGTTCTCTACGGACGTTTTGGTCCGCGGTACAACCTGTCCAGTGACGCCTTGTACTTAGGTACACTTTGTCCTGGTCACTCTGGTCTGACTGGTACAAGTTGCCCTGGTGCTTAGCTATCACTTCGTCACTTGCACAATGTGGCTTATCTTACAAAGGGTTCACTTCTATTTTAATTGTAACCACTTACCGACAAAGGTATTGTCAATGGTTCCGTCTATTACAAAATGAACGCTGTTGCTTTCGCTTCAACACTTTTTATACTAGAGCGCCAAACTTAGACTAATCCTAATGGAGAACAAACCTTACGTTTCTCTGTTGATTCCCTTTACTTTACCCTTAGTATTCCCTTAAAGCACCCCTTAGAACTTAGACTCAACCACTCAAACTTCCCGCCGAAACAGTTGTTAGGACGCGTATCCAGTGAAAACTACCGCGGTTTGCCATGCGTTTCAGACAATCTAAATCTCTTGAGTACGATGTGAACTAATTCTTTCATAATTGATGATGTTGTTATACCAAATCTATTTAGAAGTATTTCAATTGAAATTTCGTATGCAAGAAGTCTTGATATCATGGGCAACAGCGATTATGTCCTTGGCTGGCTGTCAGTAACTGTGAGCATTTGTCCGGACAGTGCCTGTGTGTATTGTCTTCGTGTTTTGTGTATTACTCTATCTAATTGACCCGACCGGTCACGGATCAATTATATCGGGATTATTCGTGTTAAAATTGTCTACAAGACAGAGAGAATTATGCCACGCCAAACCTGGTCAATAAATTAGAGTAATACTTCATTGTAAGGGTGCTCGTCTTGATGGGTTGGGCTTTTTTCTAGTTTGATTTTTACTGTGAGTCTTTTTGTGTGTTTATTTTTAGCCATTCGCCGCGCATTTGGGAAAGGTTTGGATCTGGGAGGGCAGGTTTGGACCCCACCGCAGTTTTTGCGCCTGTCCCGGGTCAGAGATGTGTTGGTCATTGGCTTGTCCTTGTCTTCTTATAAAATTTTAGTTTCTTGATATTTGGGTTATTGGATGTGGTTTGTTTCCATTGATTTATTCGGTGACCCCTAGATGCTTTGTTTTGGTCGTTTTAACCTGGATATGGGATGATGTCTCCTTGACATTAACCCGATTCCCTTCCTTTTTCATAATATCGGACTCAGCGTAAATGCACAGGTAATCTACGATGAATTAATCAATGAACTAAAGTACATCACATTACACTGTTTTAGTATTTTTTTCGTGTTGTTGGTTTTTATTCACCAGCCAAGTAGTCAGTACTTTGATGCTGGCTCAAAAAACAATTGATTTATTTGAAACATGGATTATTTAAGTTCTTAAAGCTCTTAAACAAAACTAAGGGGTGTCTCTTTAGATCTGTCCTCAGCCAATCTTGACTCTCAAGCTAGATCCCTTTGGTTAATTGTTCTCTTTCAGCTTTTTATACATCTTACTTTTCATGTAGTCTTTCAAACATTTTTTATCTGTGTTTTCAAAAATGGCCGTTTACAGAGTAACTTATGATAGGTCCGCTGTGGACACCAGCTCTCCGCCTCTTTCTTATCTGGTTTTACTATTATCTTAGTGTGACCTTCCCGACTTTTTTTTAATTAAGAGGTCAGCTTTGGGGTCGAATTTCACATCTTGTTTTTCCCAATACTTATCGAGTAAAAGTTCAAATTGTCTCACATCTTTTGTCTCCATTTAGGTTGTGGTTGATTTTTCCACATTTCTACTACCCTGTTGGTGAAGAAGTATTTTTTTCAAATTTGTTTTGCTAAATTTTTTTCTTGATGTTTTGTTGTGGCCCCATGTCCTACAGTTTTGATCTCATTCAAATATAGGTTTGTTATTTTATTTTCATATCACCCTTAAGCTGTCTGTGTTGTAAGGTTGGCGAGTCTTTCTAGGTAACACAGATTTTTAGCCTGAGATGGAATTTGTTTGGTTGTCCTCCTCTGTACATTTTCCATAATGTCTACATCTTGTGTTTTGTATGGGGGAAAAGTAACTTGGGTATTTAGTTATTTAAAAAAAAAGAACTTGGTGATTTTATTTTGTAATGTTAAGATGCCTTATTAGGGCTCTCAAATGAAACGTTAGAGTTGACTTTTTTGAAAACTAATTCCTACGGGTCTGTTCAGTTTGATAGCTGTATTTTAATATTAACTGATATGGGAACCTTTTCATTTTCTTCCTCTTCTTTGTATTATTATTGCTCGGTTTACCATAGTTTGATAGCGTATTTGCCTTTTGTTAATACTATTCATCCATTCCTTATTTATTTCAAAATGGCAAAATAGAGTATAGTTTGAATTACTCTAACACACTGTTGAAAGGAAGACCGAAAAACGTTCTAAAGATTCCAACATTTCGTATTCATTCACAAAAAAGTCTTTGAAAATATAATTAATGATCATTGTAAAAGGAATAATTCTGAATGGGTTTATAAGGACAAATGAGTTAAAGCCTTTCATTATTTCATTTTTTTACATAACCTATACAAAATGTAAAAGTATTTCATTTAAAGACCGTGCTAAAAACAAAATACCGAAGTTACTTTGAATTTAGTACCTGCATATGGCCAATTCGACAACTTATATCTCCTCAGTAAAAATCAAATCAAAACATTTGGTAATCCATAAACTGAAATATGTGTAAAAGCTGATAGAGAACAAATTACTAATAAGATTTAAATAGGAAAACCAAAATCAGCAAAGGACAGAGCTATGCAAGAGGGAGCTACTCCTTAGTTTTTAACATTTTTTTCTTAAGTGTTCCAAATAAAATCGTTATTCGGGCGAGCACCGAAGTACTGGCTACTGAGTTGGTGAAACCCTCGGGGACTAACAGTCCACCTGAAGAGGCATAGGCCAAATTCTAATAAATAACAAAATACTGAAGCTTCTCTGAATTTATTTTCTGCATATGTCCATTTCGACAACCTATGCCTCTTCAGTGAAGATCAAATCAATATTTGGAAATCCTTTAACCCAAATATACATGTAAATGCTGATAGAGAACACATTACCAATAAGATCTAATTAGAAATTTTTTACGAAAGGATATGGAGTAAATGAACATGAGACCATAACACATATGTTAACTCCAACTGCAATAATTTTAATGAGCTGTATGGCCATTTCGGAAATTTATTCCTCATCAGCAGCACTAGAACCAAAATCAAAACCAAAATCAGCTAAGGACAGAGCTATGACAGAGGTCGATACTCCCTAGTTTGAAAATAAAATCGAAATGATGATATATTTTCCAGGAACAGTTGGTGGATCTAGTTACTCCAGAGAGGGTGGTCCAGCAGACTATGTATGCCTTCCCTATGATCCTGATTTTATCAAAGGAGATGTCTCAATTCATAGTAGTGACACATATGTTTCTACTTTGTATGGCGCTGAATATGAAGATAATTACTTTGGACAACAGTTGTTCAATAATGACATTCCATGTGCAGTTTGCCGTGCAGTTCACAGATCGTCTGTTTTTATGATTCCGGGGAAGACTAATTGCTATGGTGACTGGCATAGAGAATATTTTGGAAGAATGGCAGCGGGTGCGAATGGATACAGCGGAGCATCACGATATATTTGTGTTGACCATAATGCTGTGAGTTTAGAAGCTGGTGCAGCCGATCAGAATGGAAAATTATTATATGCATAAAAGCAGAATGTGGGTCGCTTCGATGTCCACCTTTTCATGATAGTGCATTTATAACGTGTGTTGTTTGTTCGAATTAAAACTGAACATCGATTTTTAGTATTTCCTTTACAACCATACTATCGTCAGATATTAAAGCATCCCTAGTCATGAATAATATAATATTTGATGGTTATGCACTGGTGAAAAGGCAAAAGCTGTTTTGTTAGACCCAAAGATCGAACTGTTGTGAGGGCAACAGTTTAGTTTGAGGGTTTTACAAAACAGTTTTCGTTCGAATAACGTGTATATAACTGTTTTGATGTACCTCTGTCGAAACATTCTAATGTAAACAAATCATAACTTCTGTAAAAACTAATTAACTAACTTCTGTAAAAACTAATTAACTTTCGCAGTACACTTTAAGTACTTTTCATGTAGTTCCGCATATTTCTTTGGTCTTATATTTCTAACACGTATGAAGATGTTTACTGAACCTGTCAACCGCCGAAATTTGTGGTGACAATCATATTTTATTTATATATATGAATTTCGCTTATATCGCTTATATCGGAACGAAATTGCTGCAAGTGTTATTCATTGTTTGCGTTGAACGAAATGAATATTTTGGAAGGTGCGAACCTTTTGCGGGATGTGGGGATATTTTTTAAACTATGAAAATTATGGATTACTATATTTAAGTCCGGGATATTGGAAAACAAAGGCACAGAGAATCAGGATTTCATGAATTGTAAGTTCGATATAAGTCCGGAATGTCGGGATTTAGAAAAAAAAGTCGAAGTTAGGAATCCAGGATGAGACACCCTTCCACCACTTCATGACATGAAGTTAAATAAAGCAACTCCTTTGTGAACAACGACCTGCCTTCAATTTTGCATACTGGCAAGCATTAAATAATGTTCACTCATAGAAAAAAAACAGTACATTTCGAAAATAAAAGCTTGTACGTTGCAATACGTTGCAATGTTAAATTGTAAACAGAAGACAATGACGAAATACGAACAACTTGACGTCGTCAACAATGAAGTGCGTTATTATTCTCGCGGAAACAGGTCAGAATCTTGCACCAGTTTAAAAACTCTCAATAGTTCAAGTACAGTTGTCGGAAATCAGTCTCTTAGAAACGTGAAATAATAAAACAGACACAAGTATTAAAAAAATTCTGTAATGATATTTTATAAGGAAAAAAAATTAAGAGGTATAGCAATGCTAATTTTCCACTGAGGATATGTTAAACAAATGCACATTTCTGTTTATACGTCTTTTAATCAAATTTCCTTGATTTCAATCATGGTGTACTTGATCGTGAGAGAATTTCTTATATTTCTCAAAGTTTGGCTTTTAATTTGTAATTTCGGAATGTAATACTGACCACCTGTTTTAAGTGCGGACATCTTATTATTTTATAATACAAAGTCTGCTGACAATCGACTTGATGAGTGCCCTGTGTTTGTCTATATGTTGTTATCATCCACCAGCTTAAGACACTGGTGCTTTTGTAAGAGCACTTTGCCAGTTTTTTTATGTTTGTTTACGATCCCGCATCCCTGACCATAAAAAAACATGGATGTTGCATTGATCGACATTTAGCAAAGAATTCTACTGAAAACGGTGCTAGAGGCCGTCATAAACTTACAATGAGGTATGAGCAAAGATCATTGTTGAACTCTTCATGGTGACTTCAATATGGAGAACAACCATAAAAGCGTTGTTCCTTCGCTAGTTTTTAACAATGTATTTGTAGAGACTTCGCCTCATGTACATTTACTCAATATCCTTTCACTGTTTATTGTCAGTTAGTTTATCCATTTATGATTCACTGTTGTTTAAGTAAAACTTAGCAATAATGCAGTAACTATCACTCATTAAATTGAATCTCCATCCTACAAATTTTTATTCTTAGTTCGTTTTGGCTTACTTTTAGGTCTCTCTCTGTCAGCTTTTTCAATTATAATGACACATTACACCCACACATCCTGTTGTTTGTAGGACCCAGCACTTATTTAGTGTTTCGGTAATGTTTGTTAAGTTGCAAAGGAATGCTGTATTTATGATGATAAAGAGAATATTCTAGGTGCGCTCTCATCAGTTTTAATTTTTTCTATTTCCCCTGTGTTTGTTCATATGTTGTAATCGTCCACTAGCTTGAGACACTAGTGCTTTTGTCAAGCAACGGATGACAGTGATTGTAAGAGCACTTTTCCTGTTTAATTAATGTTTGTAGACAATCCCGAATCCGTGACCAGCAAAGACATGGATGTAGCGTTATTCGGCAATAAAAAAAGAATTCTGCTCAAACCGGTGCTAGGGGCTGTCTTGAACTTACCATGAAGTATGAGCAAAGCTCATTGTTGAAGGCCTCATTGATTTTTCAAGATGAAGAACAACAATAAAAGCATCGTTCCTTTGCTTGTTCTGACCATGTGTTTGTAGAGACTTTGTCTCATTTGCATTTACTCCATATCATTTTATTCACCATTTACGACTGGAGTTTGTCTCTCCTGCAGTGTAGCGTATTTACGAAGATTCTCCGTGCGAGAGATGCATCGATCTCTATATATTTCAGATGTGGTGTACTAGTTCGTGAGAGAATTTTTCATATATATATACTATCATACTTTCAAATTTTGGCAATTATTTGGTAATTTCGCAATGTAATTCTTACCACCTGTTTAAAGTGCCCACATATCACTTTTTTTATAATGCCAAGTTATCTATCAATCTATTTGTTGAGTGCCCTGTGTTTGTCTTTATGGTGTTGAAAAACGTTCATTATTTTAAGACACTAGTGCTTTTGTCGGGCAACGAATGACAGTGATTGTAAGAGCACTTTGTCAGTTTAATTAATGTTTGTCAACAATCCCGAATCCATGGCCAGTAAAGACATAGATGTAGCGTTGTTCGACAATTAGCAAAGAATTCCACCCAAACCGGTGCTAGGGGCCGTCTTGAACTTACTATGAAGTATGAGCAAAGCTCATTGTTGAAGGCCTAATAATTTTACAAGATAAAGGACAGCAATAAAAGCGACGTTCCTTTGCTTGTTCGTACGATGTGTTTGTAGAGACTTTGTCTCATTTGCATTTACTCCATATCCTTTCATTCATCATTTACAACTGGAGGTTGTCTCTCCAGCAGTGTGGAGTCTGTAAAAAGATTCCCGGTGCGAGAGAAGTGTGCCCTCTATATATTTCAGATATGGTGTACTAGTTTGTGAGAGAATTTTTCATATAGATATGCTATCATACTTTCAAATTTTGGCTTTCGAATTGTAATTCTGATCACCTGTTTAAAGTGTCCACATCTCAATATTTTATAATACCAAGTTTTCTTACATTTGAATTGATGAATGCCCTGTGTTTGTCTATATGTTGTAATCATCCACTAGCTTAAGACACTAGTGCTTTTGTCGGGCAACGGATGGCAGTGATTGTAAGAGCAATGTTTGTCGACAAGCCCGAATCCATGACCAGCAAAGACATGGATGTAGCGTTGTTGGACAATTAAGGGAGTACGAGCCTCAAATTTCAGAAGCATTCTATATCCTCGGGTTTTATCCATTCAAACAGTGCTAAAAATATTTGCACATGGATCACATTTTCTTGGTCATAATTCACTTTAAAATACATATAATAGACTGTGTATAAAATTTTATCAACTTCCAATTATAATTTCATATATCTTAAGGCCTATAAACATCTTATGCAAATTGAAGGAAAACTCTAGAGAGATATGTTTCCCGCCAAAATTTTTACGTCTTATATCTAAAAAATTCCTACATAGATTTTCAAAATTGTTTGCTCAAGTTGTTCCATTAGATGTGCTCTTCAAGACAAAAGGTCAGAATTTTAATTCTGATTACAAACTTTGAGACTCGTACTCCCTTAACAAAGAATTCCGCTCAAAACGGTGCTAGAGGCTGTGTTAAAATTACTATGAGGTATGAGCAAAGCTCTTTGTTGAAGGCCTCATGATTTTTTCAAGATGAAAAACAACAATAAAAGCGTCGTTCCTTTGCTTATTCTTACCATGTGTTTGTAGAGATTTTATCTCATTTGTATATACTCCATTTCCTTTCATTCACCATTTACGACTGGCAGTTGTGTCTGCTGCAGTGTGAAGGCCCATGCGAGATATGTATGCTCTCTATATATATTTCAGATATGATGTACTAGTTTGTGAGAGAATTTTTCATATAGATATACTTTCGTACTTTCAAATTTTGGCATTTATTTTGTAATTTCACAATGTAATTCTGGCCACCTGTTGAAGGTGGTTCGGGCACTAATCGAAATCGTTCAGATTTTTTCTATAGTTTTCTGAATTAAACTTCCAAAAAATAAAATATAAATTGGAGGTCACGGGCTATATATGCTCACAATCTGGAGGGGAAAATGGGAAATTTTTAGTTGAAATGTTGAGGAAAATAATCAGAGATTTTTATTAATTTTAAATATTGCTAGCTTCTGTATCAAACTTTCTAAAAACATAGAGAAAAATGGGGGTCACGGACCTTATTATGTAATTATTTCATAAATCAAAATTTTCATAGTGATTTCATTGGTAAAATATTTTTTGAAATTACCTCCCTTGTTTAAATTTTCATTTCAAAGAATTTTACAGTTTAAATACTATTCTGAATGTTTCGTCTAAAATGATTGCTAGACTTATAGAAATGGGTCCATCATTTGAGTTTTAAGCGAAATATTTAAAAGATTTGTTCAAATTTTAAAATGTTTGTATATTTCTTTAATGAAAAATACCTATCAAAGCATGAAACAGAATACCACCGATCCACCGTAAAGTGCCCACATCTCAATTTTTTAATGCCAAGTTATCTAACAATCTATTTGATGAGTGTCCTGTGTTTGTCTATATGCTGTTGTAATCGTCCACTAGCTTAAGACACTAGTGCTTTTGTCGGGCAATGGATGACAGTGACTGTTTGATGAGTGTCTTGTGTTTGTCTGTATGCTGTTGTAATCGTCCACTAGCTTAAGACACTAGTGCTTTTGTCGGGC
>MJUU01042031.1:0-19470 GCA_002080025.1 Modiolus philippinarum | reverse complement strand
CAAACCGGTGTTACAGGCCGTCTTCAACTTACTGTTGAAGGCCTCATGATTTTTTCGAGACTTCGTCTCATTTGCTTTTACTCCATATCTTTTCATACACCATTTACGACTGGAGGTTGTCTCTCCTGCAGTGTGGAGGCTGTAAAAAGATTCCCCGTGCGAGAGAAGTGTGCCCTCTATATGTTTCAGATATTGTGTACTAGTTCCTTAGAGAATTTTTCATATAGATATACCATCATTCTTTCAAATTTTGTCATTTAATTTGTAATTTCGAAATGTAATTCTGACCACCTGTTTAAAGTACCCACAATATTTTATAATGCCATGTTATCTTACACTCTATTAGATGAGTGCCTTATGTTTGTCTATATGTTGTAATCGTCCAGTAGCTTAAGACACTAGTGCTTCTGTCGAGCAACGAATGACAGTGATTTTAAGACCAATTTGCCTGTTTAATTCATGTTTGTCGACAATCCCGAATCCATGACCAGCTAAGACTTGGTTGTAGCGTTGTTCGACAGTTAGCAATGAATTCCGCTCAAACACCGATGCTAGAGGTCGTCTTGAACTACTATGAGGTATGAGCAAAGCTCAATGTTCAAGACCTCATGGTGACTTCAAGATGAAGAACAACAATAAAGCATTGTTCCTTTGTCTGTTATTATCATGTATTTGTAGAGATTTTGTCTCATTTGCATTTACTCCATATCCTTTGATTCACAATTTTGTTGAAAGACTTGTCTACAAGTTTCATTGAACTGTAGTAAATCCCAGTATTTTAGAATGCTTTTCTTTATGTTTTAGCCGTGGATTAAACCTGCAGCCCATGATTAAAAAAATTTCCTTTTTATCATTTATTTTTTCTTGTAAGAAATTTGATCTCTCCTTGCTTAGTACTGAAGAAATACTATTTTGTATTTCACAGTCTTTGTAACCTCTGTTAACCCCTTTTTGAAAGTTGAAGATTATATTATGTAAATTCATTGTTTGTATTTCTTATATGTCGTATTGTTTCGATTTTTTGAATCAAAGTATTCACTTTTCATTGAACTTAAGAGACAGAACTACTGTTATTAAAGTCTTTTTGTTTTTTCCCTTACATCATACAATTAATATTGCAGTCTTATGTAAGCTACAGAAATGTATGTCAACCTTTTTTCTTAGGTTTTGCTTTTTTACAATAGCAAACAATTACAGAATATATATGCCGCCGTGCGCGGTCCCGCTTATGAATAGGCCCGCAGCATCCTCTGAGCTTGGAGTATGAGTCTTCCTAACAGAGGACCCCGAGGGAACCCCGGGATATAGAAATAGGACCTAGTATCTCCGGCTTGCGGGTTGTGACCCCTCCTAAACGGAGGCTGACCCCGAGGGTCCCGGGATATAGAAATAGGACCCATTCCGTTGTTGTGCGGGATTAATAAATACACAACCCATCTTTCGGATGGGATGTCAACTCAGGTCCACGTGTTGGAAGAAATGCCACGCTTCATGCACGTTAAAGATCCCTTGTAGCAAGCTCTTTTTGGGGTGGTCCGTAGGTGATCGGCGACAAGGCTAAATTCCTCGCCCTTGACGATTTCACCCTACTTTTCCAGTGGCAGTCAGAATTTCCCGTACCATGACCCTTACCATACGCCAAAGTGATTATTTATTAACAAACTTGTTCTCGTCTTGATATAGCTGAAATATTGCTGAGTAGACGTGAAACAATATTCAATCAATCAATCAATCAGAATATATATGTACCCTTGATATAACTAAAATATATATTGCGCCTGTCCCAAGTCAGGAAGATGTTGGTGATTGGATTGTCCGTGTCTTCTTATAAAATTTTAGTTTCTTGATATTTGGGTTATTGGATGTGGTTTGTTTCCATTGATTTATCCACTTTTTTACCCTTTTGGGCCATTTAGGGCTTGCTATATGGTGTGAGGTTCCTCACTGTGTTGAAGACCGTACGGTGACCCCTAGATGCTTNTAACCTGGATATGGGATGTTGTCTCCCTGACATTTACCCCATTTCCTTTCTTTTTCATAATCATCACTATCTCTTAAGAAAGTAGATCGTTTATCAAAGATTCTGATGAGACGTCTTACATATGTCAAAGAGTATATGGAAGTAAAACTATATCTTTAGCACCCGTGCAAGCCTTTTATCCAATGGATTATTATATTTGTTGTCTTCGTTGTCTCATATCGTCCATCGGACTTTACATTTTCCTTTAAAGTCTTTGGTTTGTGACTAATGATTCTCACAAAATGGATGATGCATTTATAGCCTGGCATTAGACTCTTTCCCAATCAATCAAGTCACACTTTCATGGAGTTTATGTGATAATATGTAGTTTTGGAAGCCCGAAAAGTTACAAGAATAATAAAAAAATCAGTATGGTTTGCTTTCTTAAATACTCCACCGTATATTTTCCTGTCCTTTACCTTCATGACAAACAACTGATAACTTATCTGTCTCATAACTTTATATGGATTTCAATAAGCACTTACATTGATAATGTCGATTCCAATAAAGTGTATGATCTGTATTTATCTGATTGTGGGCATTAATGCCCAGGAGAAACGGATTTTGGTGAATGACCCAGACGTTGTAGAACGTATACATCAACTTGAGGTGACTTTACAGAAAACTGTAGGGGAAATGTCAATGTTAAGTCAACAAAAGATGACCTTGGAAAGTAGTCTTCACGATGCGAACTCCAAAATTTCCCATTTACAGTCGACTTTACAAACGATGTTGCATCAACAGAATAAAACTGTAGAACAATTGTTACAAGTGCAATCGGCTTTAAATGCAAGGTCAGGTAATAGTTTTTGCTTTTATTGATAAAGATCCTTGAAGATCATATACGTTAAATACAGTCTTTAAAAAATGACAAAACAATCTCGTTTCTCATGATTATGTGTAACAAGATTGTCAATGAAACTTTCATCAGGAACTACATTCTTAAACTTTATATAGAATCTCTGTAAGCGACTAAAATTGTCAAAGATTCAGCTGTTATTCATTTTATATACTGAAAATAACCCATGAGGTATTTAAAAGGGTAGTTCGTCATTGATATCAATTGCCATACAGTAAACATGATGGCCATTATGGAACATTTCAAAAACTCTTTAATCAAATTTTTTTCCAGTTAAAATAGATTAATTACATATTGAATTTTTAAAGGTTAATTTGGAGCATCATTGACCAAATCCAAAACAATTTGAATACTTTTCATAAATATAGAGCCAAAACGAGGCTATCGAATATGTCAAGAAATTGATTATGCTTATTTTGTCACTTTTCAAGGTCAATTTTCAGGAAAGGCATCAACTGCTTATCCTTAACAGTAATATTGTCATATACAGCTAAGTAACTTGCTCAAAAATTCAAAAATATATAAAAAAATCTTCGTTGAGTAAGAATAAGTGTCGTAAAGTTCCAGCAAGAGTAATTAATTTTGATAACATTCTACAAACACCAAACCTCATACAAATGTAACTAAACAATACTCTACAGAAATTGGAATTTTTGTACTGCTTTCGGGGTAACCAACCTTATAATTGATTTGTTCAGTATTTTGTATAAATAACCTAACTTTGAGAAAGTCCAATGTGTATGCATTTGGTGCTTTTTCTTTAAACTGATGTTAAAGGTGCTGAAATTGACATAATTTTCTTAAACATTTGCTCATCTGTACTACTTAAATAATGAAACAACAAATACTACGACTAAGCTTCATACAAAAATGTATATCCAAAGGTTGGGATAGTTGTGCCATTTTAAAATTTCATAGGCATATGTACAATTGTGCCTGCATTTAGCTAATTGACTTAATTAATTTATAATGGAATCGCGGTTTCCGTCATCGGTCCGAAATTATACGGACTGTGTGTGTCAACAGGAAGAAAAATCCGACACAGACTTTCAGCGCTACAGATGGGTGATTTTATACAATTATGGTCTTTTGTAGAGGTCGATATGAGTTTTAATAGACCTAAAAATTGATATTGACCGACGCCGGAGGCGGAGGTTAATATCTGAATTTTTAGGTCTATTAAAACTTATATCGACCGATACAAAAGATCCATAATTGTTTTATTACATAATTAATAATCAGCTTACTTGGTAATTGTAAGATTTTTCAACAATTTTCTTTCGGGATAATATATAGTACAAGACGGTAGTTGTATTTACTTTTCAATGTGCTTTCCAATCTCTTCATACAACGATGAATGCATCAAGCAGCTATCAGTAAATTATTTTATGTTCATGACATAATTTTTTCATTGATTTTTTTTTAAACGTAATAAAAATCTCTCGATTCTGCAACATATGTAGACGTCTTTTCAAAGTTAAGATTTTTTTGTGACATATTATCATAAGAATTTGAAATTGCGTCCATAAAGTATTTTAGGGAAATAATAAATGAACATCACCTACCTTGTGATACTATGACTCGGTCTGATTCCAAGGTCTAGAAATTGAGGTGAACCTTGCAGAACTGCTAAAACGTATACCCCGAGTGTGTATCGCATTATCTTAATTTCGACCACCTTCCGGGTATTCGTAAATAGCTGTCTACTTGTTGCAAAATGATTCTAATGTCAACTCAGAACAACAAACGTCTGCTTCTAGTCCAACGCCATTTTGTCAGTTGTTATGTTGGGCTTCCCGAACATACTTATAATAAAGCCTTTCTGATTGGCCGAAAGTCTCGTGACTCCGTGTAAATCTGTTTTTCATTGGCTATTTAAATAGATTCTTAAAATAGATTTCGCGAGTCAATATCGTTTTTAAGCAGACCTGAGAAATGAAAGTGAATGTGGAAGCGAGTCAATTCGATTTTTTATTGAATATCATGTGACAGGTGTTCATCCAATAGATTAACACTATTATAATCATTATGTAATAAACAATAGAATTGTTGAGAATGTCAAGCAATGAGCAGCAGCAGAGACATTATTTATATGTCTCTGGCAGCAGTAAAAAATCGGTCAGCCCAATCTTTAAGAACGTAATTGTATGTTTTGTTTTTTGTCAAAGTTTTTTAAACTTACAATTGCTTCTCTTGACCTGGCGGTCTATTCACATCAAGGATATTGGATCAGTAGGCCGAGAAGGTCAGTCATTACTTTTTATTTTGACTTTTGTTTTGTACAATAAATGATGAAAATAGCTTCCTATGGCTATACATGTGATATGGTTAATTGTTAAGACAAAATCATGTACTAGATATAGATGACCTTTTCACGGTATGCATGTGTCATATCTGTTTTTATTAGCATTTTTGAGTATATATACTATGTAGATAATGCTATGTCAAGGTTGAAGGTAAAAAAAAAATAAAAAATAAAAAATAAAAAAAAAAGAAAAGAAAAACAAACAAACATAAGGTCGATAAACGAAAAGTAAGAATTTGGCATGCATGCACGAAACACATTGAAATAAGGGCATAAATCAATCACGGAAACCCTGAAAATGAAAATCATGATGCACGAAAATTACCCTTGACCGCCTACAATAAACATGTACAGTCAGTCACAAAGCACAGTGCACAATGGACCAATTCAGAAATTGTACGGCACTCTGAGATTGAGATTGTTCGTGACGTCGCTGCTTTGTCAAGACATATTTCTTATTTCGCGAATACGGAATTTCTGAATTGGTAGGTTATGTACAACGTCGATGTCGGAAGGTGTCATTGGAAATCAAATATTACCGAAATGCCAAAAAAGCAAATAAGTGACTTAGTCTACGATTTGCCGACTCTTGTCAAATTTACAAATTTAAAGTCGGTTCTCTTGAATTTTGTTTTTGATCAAGAATTTTCAACTATCGTGAAGATTGATGAGTTTTATTTTAACAGATAATTGTAAGATATATTTTCTTGAACGTCGATGTCAGAAGGTGTCATTGGAAATCAAGTATTACGGAAATGCCAAAAAAGGCAAATAAGTCTCAGTTAACCAACTTTTGTCAAATTTACACAAATTCAAATTCGGTTCTCTTGAATTTTGTTTTTGATCAAGATTTTCAACTTTTATGAAGATTGATGATTTTTATTTTAACAGATTATTGTAAGATATATTTTCTTTTTAATCATATAATAAAACAATTACGGTCTTTTGTATCGGTGGATATCGGTTTAAATTGACCTCTAAATGTCGATTATATTGACTGACGCTTGATATCGGTTTGAATAGACCTCTACGAAAGACGATAATTGTATAATACAAGTATCACATGAACGTCAAACATTATACTATTTTATAAATTAATTCTCAGTCATGTTTTTCATGTGATTCCAGTAAATATAGCTCTGTCAAAAATTTCTATACTGCTCCATTCTGAGTAAGGGAGCCATTCGTAACCCTCATCCACGGGTTTCTACTAATTTTTATTTTTTTTTGTAGCCTCGTTCTGACTTCCTATTTGTTGAAATGTTTGAATCTGTGTTGGAGATAGTTGATAATGCTTAAAATTAACCTCATACAAAATTATATTGGATATGCAGAAATCCTCCTTGAAAAATATTGGTTTGCAAAGTGCATCTTTGAAGGATTTAAGAAATTGCCCACGATTTCCATGGCAACGGATATCACTAATGATGAATGAGTATTATTTTGTTGATTAATGTGTCTCGAAATTGTTTGATTTTAATGCTTCTGGTGAGAGGTTCCTCCTTAAAACACGTGTACAGCGTAACGGTATCTACCGTTAATTAAGCTACTTGGGTATTGATTGTATTTCAATATCAATCTATAAAATAAATATCAGCAAAATTGTGACATGCCGTTACTTTACCTTTATCGAAAAATTTTAGTCCTTACAGAGAATCCATGGTAAATAAATATTCATTTTGAAATGCTACGTCAATGTTTACATATTGCAGAAACATCAACCAAATATTGAGAAAAAAAATGTGAGGATTTTACAACACGTTAAATATTTTCAATGTATTCGAAAAGTAGTTTTTCATTCCATATATTACTTCTTTGGTGCCTATTCCGACTGAACTACAGTTTTATATTTTGTTTTTTGTCTATGGCGTTCCTAATTATTTGTTTTTGTTTTTTATAGTTTCTAACTTTTTGGAGCATTTGCCCCCCATACTTCAGTTCTATTTTCGTTTAGACTTTCGTTTTGCTGTAATGTCTGTATGTCTTATCACGTAGTACGAGAATTCATGTCAATTCAGTAAACTACTGCAGTAAAAGATAAGTATTATACTTATGTTCATTTTACTGATTTCTGCCTCATACGTCCTATTTAAGTGAAATAATCCTTTCAGAATTTAGAGGAGCAATTTATACACGATGGGGACGCAAAGACTGTCCAGCAAATGGAACTGAAATGATTTATTCGGGTAAATATATATATATTTATTTAATTCAAAATCTTCCTTTTTTGTTCTCCCAAATGTGTTTAAAGACTTTATTCATATACAGTGAACAAACTATAAACATTAAGGAGTAAGCTTTACTGACATCAGAAAGTAAAGGTCCCGTTAATTCAAAACCTCAGTTTTGATTATTTGAACTCTACTATATGAAATACCATTGAAATCAACTTTGATTATGATAGATTTAATGAAGGTGGTACTTTGTGACTATGTTATTACGAGGCATTATTGTGTTGCAATTTTGTATTTATAAAGGCCAAAATATAGGTGGGAGTACTTGTATTCATCTTTCTGACAATGAAAAAGTCAAACATATTATTGCATCCTTATTCAGGTGTTCTGAGGAATCAGATACCAAAGTTACTGTTAATTTGCGTTCTACAAATAGCTACTTTGACAAATTATGTCCCTTTAGTGCAGATCAAATCAAAACATGTGGAAGACCATAATATAAAAATATGTAAAACAGATGAAACTGAATAACAACCAATAGGATCTTAATGGAAGTTAAGGATAATGTTTTGCGCAAGGGGTACACTACTAAGTTTTGAAAAATTAGTGAAAAAATTGAATATTTCTACAAAAAGTTTCCAAATAAAGTCGGGCCAAAACGGAAGTACGAATACTTGGCTTTTACACCTACAATCCATCAGCTAAGGCATCGATCAAATGGTAACAAATAATTAAATGAGGGTTATATCACCGAACAGAGTCGTCAAATGCCGAAGTACAACAGACAAAAAGACAAATACTGAAGTTAATATTAACCTAAAATTGCACGACATTTAAGCATGATTGCATCATTTATTCAATACACATTGATAATAAGGACTGGAACCATGCCTTTGATTTGGCAGCTGAAGGATACTTGTTAATCTTGGTAGACGTTACTGTCAATGAATGTTTTTATCAAACGACCACAAATTGTATGGAATAAAATAAAACATAGAGTCAAACTTTAACGAGAAAGTGTCACAGTAACATCTGAGTAAATCACACATTACAATAGACAATAAAAGGATATGGAGAAAATTTACATGAGACAAATTTTTACAATTACATGATATATCCAAGCAAAGGAACAACGCTTTTTTCTTCATCTTGAAGTAACCATTAGACCTTCAACAATAAGGATTGCTCATACATCATATCAAGGTCAAGACTGCCCCTAGCACCGGTTTTAGCGGAATTATTTGCTAAATGTCGAAAAACGCTACATCCTTGTATCTGTCATCTGTTTCTCGACAAAAGCACCAGTATCTCAAGCTAGTGAACAATTACACAATAAAGACAAACACAGGGCACTCATCAAGTCGATTGTAATCAAAATTAGCATTTAACAATTGTGAGATATGGGCACAATAATTAGATGGTCAGAATAATGTTTGGAAATAACAAATATAGTAAATGTTAAAAATTTAAAGTATGATAGTATATCCATATGAGGAATTCTTTACGAACAGGCACACCATAAATAAAATATATAGAGAGCATACATCTCTCGCACGGGGAACCTTTTTACGGACTCTGCACTGCAGGAGAGATAAATTCCAGTCTTAAATAAACAATGAAAAGATATGGAGTAAATGCACCTGAGACAAATTTTCTACAAATACATGCTATATCCAAGCAGTACTTAGGTAAGGGCCAAGTTGCAATCTCATAAAAGGGAATGAAACTAGATTTACAATTGCAAAAAACCAGATGTCACCCAAGACAACCAATTCCATCACTCAATCTCATTCGCAGCCTACAAATCTATATAGAAATCATGTTATTGCTGAAATCGGACAAAGTTGAAATTTTTACGTACTTAGGTGGCCATCGTGGAAATGGGGGCCATTTTAACAATTCGTATAAATTCCATCCTCTAATTCTAACTGAACATCTATTTAAAATATGAACAAATTCTGTAATGCTGTTCCTGAGATATTGAATCATCTTGGAAATGGCAGCCATTTGAATTTTTTCATAGAGAGCACTTATCCTTATGTTAAACTAACTACATGTTTCATTTGATTATATCAAGCCATCTTCAAAATAATCTCATCATAGCATCATTGAAAATTGAAGTATTAACAAAATTACCGAACAGAGTTGTCAAAAGGCAAAGTTCAAGAGGCAGATATACAAAGCAGGCGCAAAACTATTGGAAAAATGTCAACCGCAAGTGTCCTGACTTGGTACAGGCATTTAAATGAAATGATGGATGAAGCCAATTTTATTGCGCGCGAATCCTCCCCCTTTCCATTACAATGGTATCCGGTAGCAAAATAACATGACATGCCATTGATATGTCGTAGACAGTAAAAAAGATAGATGCGAAGTGTCGGTGTCTCATATGTAAACTGGCCATTTCAGTCAGATTTAAGTTTCCCGGATTTGTCATGTGGCCTGTTAACAGAACATGACTTGCTTACCCGTCCAGAGCATCTGATTTCATTCTGTTTTATAGGAGCTTATACTTTGAGTGCCTTTCTTTGAATGTTGTGGTTTGTGGCCGTATACTGTCATTGAGTTTTTGTGTTCAGTTTTTTTTTAAATTTCCATATCTTTTGTTATTTCTGTATTTTACTGTCGTTGTTCCACTTTTGCAAGGATATTTTTAGGTTATTTTATAACTTTTACATTGGTTTAACTTGAAAAACGCTACGATTAATACCCGCCAATACTATGTTTCTTTAATTTCCTTCAAAATTGTTTCACAGTAGTGGTCGAATGCTAATTGACAGAATTTGAAATTAAGATGTTGTCATTCTTTTGCTTATAATGAGTTGGAGTCACTGTGTAAAAATGCGTCTGAGTTGTGTTATTGAACATGGCATGAAAACTCCAAAAATGACGCCATTAACAAAGAGTTTAAGATGATACATTTTTCAATGTGATGTCATGTAATGAATTTTCCTCATACACTGGTACTATGAATATTTTTATGATCTATGTATTTTACGAAAGGATATGGAATAAATGAACATGAGACCATAATACATATGTTATCTCCAACTGCAATAATTTTAATGAGCTGTATGGCAATTTCGGAAATTCATTCCTCATCAGCAGCACTAGAACCCAGACATATGGTTTCCTTTCCAGACATTATCATATAAGCAATGAAGGGATATGGAGTGAATGCGCATAAGACAAAGACTCTACTAATACATGGTAAAATGCAATTGAATAACGCTTTTATTGTTGTTCTTCATCTTGCAGTCACCATGAGGCCTTCAGCAATGAGCTTTGCCCATACCTCATAGTAAGTTCAAGACGACTCCTAGCACCGGTGTGATTGGAATTCATTGTTAGATGTCGAGCTACGCTACATCCATGTTTGTTCTGGTCATGGATGCAGGATTGTCAACAAACATTAAGGAAACTGGCAAAGTGTTCTTACAATCACTGTCATCCGTTGCCATCTCATATCTAAGAGAACAACATTTATAAACCACACACTATGTATTTAAACTCAGTTTCAATCTCATAATTTGTAAAAAAAGTTTTTTATTAAAGATTTTTGTTACATGCTTTGTGACAAAAGGGTCTTTTTAAGTCGAGTCTGTTCTGTTGATATTGACTTACTGCCTTTTTTCTTCATTGGTAACATGAGAATTTTGAGAAATTGACATAAGTTTGAAATTTGTAATTCAACAATTTTATTATTTGTGTACTTATTTGCCCTTAGGGCTATTTCTTTTCTTTTCTACCAGCATTCTCATATCTAAGTTTTCTGATAATCTAAATGTGTTTAAATGTTTGATTTGATCTAAATGATAAAAGAAATATGGTATAAATGGATACAATTAGATTGTTGTTGTTGTTATCAATTGAGCATAACTCATTAGGTTTTAGACCATGAGTATTCCCGAAAAGATGTTATATGATATTGCATTATTAATGATTGAATGACTGTATAAATGTTCCTTAGATGCTATATCATTTTCCGGTTGTTTGATATCATATTTCCAGGTACAGTTGGTGGATCATGGTATGACAATGCAGGTGGTCCTGCAAACTACATATGTCTGCCGCATGATCCCGAGTTTAATTCCAAAGACGTTGCAAACACCGGTTCTAGTTATGTATCTCTTTTGTACGGAGCGGAGTATGAAGATACATACTTTGGAAATACTTTGATTGATGACGACGTACCTTGTGCTGTATGTCGTGTAATTCATAGATCATCCGTCTTAATGATCCCAGGACGACAAAACTGTTACAAAGAATGGCACAGAGAATATTTCGGAAGAATGGCTACAGCTGCAAATACCCACGCAGCTGCTTCAGAATATATCTGTGTTGATCAGAATGCAGAAGGCTTAGAAGCTGGAGGCACAGACCACAATGGAAAATTGTTGTATGCAGTTAGGGCTCAATGTGGTTCACTTCACTGTCCACCTTTTCACAATAATGCACTTCTTACATGTGTTGTTTGTTCAAAATGAATAAATGATACTGATAATCGCATTTGTATATGCTAAGAATAAAGAATTCTTCAACTTTATTTTATATCTTTTTGATAGGAGATGATCATTTAATTTCTAGTGGTGTATATGAAATGATACAGACTGTCAACAAATTTTAATCATAAATGTCTTTGCTTCTTAATTTTATATTATTTCTTTTTATTCTGATTTTTTTGCTAAAATTGCTGCTAAAGTCTTTCAGTAGATTCAGCGTTAATCAACTTCTAGTTGATGAGTCGTATGTGAGTTTTTCGATTTAATTAATCGATGCTTCATCCTTGTAAATTTATATTGAATCTTATAGGGATATTTCACTGAATATTCAAAATGTATGATTATTTTTTGGCTCACGCAATGAAAGAAGTTGTATGGTAGGCGTCTGTACACATGCACTGTCTAAAGTTGTTCTATAATACACAATGTCAAAGGTCAAATTTTAAAAACTTTGTGACAAACGTCTGGTGTCACTTAATGCTAGGAGTAATATTACTTTGGTGATTTTCAACACCTTATCTATTAAAAATAGTTGAAATGACTAAATACCGAGGTTACTGTGAATTTGAATTCTGCATATGCGCATTTCGTCAACTTATGTCTCTTCAGTGCAGATAAAATCTAAACTATTGGAAGACAATAAACTCAAAGATGTTTAAAACTGATAAAGCCAAAATCAGCTAAAGACAGAGCTTTGCATGAGGGAGATACTCCTTAGTTTGCAATAAAATTTACAAAAATTTAGATATTGTAAGGTTCCAAATATAATCGGCTTTCGGGTCAGCACGGAAGTACTGACTACTGGGCTGGTGAATACCCTCGGGGACTAACAGTCCACCAGCAGTGGTATCGACCCAGTGGTAACAAATGACTAAATACCGAGGTTACTGTGAATTTGAATTCTGCATATGCGCATTTCATAAAGAACTTTAATCATTTCTAATCGGTCTCATTCCTTGAAATTCATCTTGAAATTGACAACAGAGTTAGACTATTAACTAGACTGTATTTAAAAAGTAATTACATCACTTTTCTAACAGTCAACTTCCCTTTTCTTTGTTCCAACATTCCAACAGCTCCGGCATATGGAGTTGCCATCTCCAAACCCTTTCATTTTTCAAGGGCCTGTTGTCGATACAATGACTTCCTTGATAGAGCAATAGACTACTTTAACACGGGTATGTTACCCATAACCTGAAGTTACAACTTCAGAAGTTTTACGATCGACATCACGATCTTGTTAACAGCTATGGGATATCTGTTTCTCAGATGACAACAACCCTTTTCTTTAGTAGCTTAAGATTGTTGTTTCCTGTACTGGATTTGACTTTAGTACCGGAAGTGACATGTTCAACATGGCCGGTGTCTTATAAGACGCAGGTGAAGCTTACCATACCGATGCATCTGATCTAATCCATGGTTTTTAATTGGGTCCGTGTTTATCCTCTGTATGTGTTTCTTTTTCTTTTCTGTGTCGTACTTATGGGACGTCTTTGTATCTTTGTATTTCCATTGTCTTTGGATTATTTTTTATTTAAACCTGACGTTTCGCGTATAAATTACATTAACATTTGGGGACGCACCTGGTAAGCTTTGTAGATATGGTCCCTGAAAATAAAACGAACGTATCTATGCATGTTATATGGTTTGAACCCTTTGGCCTAAGTGTTAAATGTGTCACTAACCACCTTTTGCTCTAAATTTTTATGTTAAAGACCGTTCATTTTACAAGTATTTCGGTTGATCAACTTCAAAATGTTTTTCTTTGATCTACACTGAAGAGAAAAATGTTGTCCAAATGTACATCTGAAGAAACTGAATTAACAGTAACTACGGTATTATGTTATTTATTTGTAAAAGGATAGTTATCATTGAGAGTGGGAATATTACTATCTATAACAATTACTATTTGTTAGATACAAGTATTTTTCGTGTAAAATGTAGAGACAAAGTAAAAAAGAAATCATGTTTATCTATATTATTTAATTGAAATTGATATTTCATTCCTTGTTTACACCATACAATCACAAAGCTAGCCATAGGTTTTGTGAATAAAACGTTACATGGAAAATGTGAGTAAGAAAATAGAAAAATTGTAGCATTAAAGAATTTACTCGTGTAGATTCCCACTAAATTACTTTTTATAGATATGTCACACAATGTTACATGTAGTATTGTAGGTACTCCAGGTACAACTCACACTTTCTGTTAGTAAGGTGCATGATATTGAACTTCCACATGAGGGTGTAATTTTATTAGCGGGTCTCTGAGATATTTTCAAAAAATTAATTACAAGAAAAAATATTGGACTGGAAGCGATCACTTTTACTAATCAACTGAAGTGACGACAGGCCATTTGCTGGATTGTCCAACAGAAATATAAATACAAAATCACATTTTGTTTTAATCTACTTGGAAGTTTAGAAACAGATTTTTTTAAAATTTTTTAAATATATATTTTCTGTGTCTAGTATATGTATGAGGGATGGAGGGAAACTTGGTTTAAGCTGAGCATTATGAAAAAGAAAGGAAATGGAGTAAATGTCAAGGAGACAACATCCTATCTCCAGGTTAAAACGAACCAAAACAAATAGTGTAATGCTCTTCTTTTATCTTGAGTTTTCACATCAGACATCTTTTGTGCTATGATGACACAAAAAGATTGCTGAACACAGAAAACAGACCGATTTTTTTAGGGAAAGTCTTAGTCTGAATTTAAAAAAAATGATATCAAGAAAAAACAATGTTTGGGTGACTGAAAAAACCATCCCGATAGTCTTAATTTAAAGCTTTATTTATGTATAGATGATTGCCAACAGCCTGGAGGCTACTAGTGGCTCTTCTCAAACAACACATATGCAGAAAATAGATTGACAGTAACTTCAGTATTTTGATATATACAAGACATGAATATAAAACACAAGACAAATAAATAGAAAACTTACACTCAAAGAGAAAACAAAAAAATTAAGTAATACAATTATATATACGCATTTATTTACTTTCACACACATACAAAGACACTCACTCAGCATGTATACAAACAGTTAGCACCTTTCACTTTTAGCAAAAATTCAAACACCAAATTAAACATTTTCAAATTTATCTCAGTTGAAAATTCATCATTTCTATATATCAGTACATCAATCAGTACTGCATTTTGATAAAAATACATTTTACAGCAGGACAAAGAATAGTCTGTATACCATGAAATAAAATTTTTACGTAAGTCTTAATAGTACGGGCATTTAAGTAAAATATGGATCATGGTTTCTGGAATATCACCATAACAGTGATTGCATTTTCGGAATGGTATTACATTATATGTGAACAGATGATCGTTTAAGCCACTCAAACCAAAACGTTATCATATATGAAAAACACTACCACTACCCGTACCCATAGAATGATATCGATAAGGTGTTTTTATATCAAAAATTTTATACAAATTTTCTTTGAAAACATTAATAGAGTCCGAGGCTTTTATAATACGTGGTAAGTCGTTAAAGTCTTTTATAGATTGAGGAAAAATGATGCAGAGTATGTGGCCGTTCTCGACTGTGGGGGTATAATGTGATTTGGTCTTCTCAGGTTATATAGACCAGTATTATAATTTGAAAGAAGATATATATTTTGTACATTATAAGGACATTTACCTTCTTTTATTTTGTAAAAAATACTATTCGATTAACTTTTCAGCAACCTTTAATAGTGGTAGTTCAAGTTCTTGTAATAAGTTAACATTTTAGTAATCTTAAAAAGCACATGTAAGTAGTATTGTAGCTCTTCTTTGAACCTTTTCCTAAAAATTCAGTTTCATTAGAGGTACAATTGTCATATTTAATGTCACCGTAGTCGAGAATAGACCATAGATTAATACAAAATTTCAAGACAAACAAGTGGCAAATATCTTTTTTTCAAGGCGGTGATTTGCCTTTGTAGCGATTTCAACATTATGTTAACTCCATGTAAAATTATTTGATAAATTTAAACCAAAGTGTTTGAGACTGTCATTCTCTTGAAATTTAATACCATTTAAAAACAGAGTAGAATGCAGTTCTGTTTTGGTTTCTCCTAGAAAAAATCATAAATTTTGTTTTATTAGGATTGAAATTTACCTTTTATTTCTCAGCTCAACAATTAATCATTTTGAGATCATTATTTGTAAGCGCTCAATGCAAGATGGATTCGTCGATCTGCAAATAATTTGTACTGTTTGATGGTTAGAAAAGTAACATGTACTATAGTTTTTTTTTTTTAAATTAGTTTGTCTCAGGGTTTTAAACTGGCTACCTAACAGATTTTTCACAAACATATATGCCTCAATGATCGTATGACCGTTGCTTTTAACTGGATGCCACTCCTAATTTCATGGGCGTTCACACTGTAAGTGCTTGGGGTTTGAATTATGTGTTTTTATTTATGAAAAAGAAGGAAATGGGGTAAATGTCAAGGAGACAACATCCCATATCCAGGTTAAAACGACCCAAAACAAAGCATCTAGGGGTCACCGTACGGTCCTCCACACAGTGAGGAACCTCACACCATATAGCTGTGTTTTGTAGCTGTCTAACGTCATTGTTTTTTCTGTTTTCTCATTTTGTCCCCAACTTTGGACTTTGAGTTTTGTGAACATCAATCCTTCGGTATTCTACTGGCATTGTTTCTGGGTTTATGATTTGTTGTTGTTGCTTCGGTAATTTATATATTCTTTTTAATTTTGCGTTATACATGAAGCGACAATGAAAGGATATGGAGTAAATGTAAATGAGACAGTCCCTACAAATACATGGAAAAACCAAGAAATGGAACAATGTATATTTCCTTGTATTTTACCTTCACCACAGACAACAGATATCTGTCTCATATGTCGATTAATATATGCACTTACAATGACAATGGTGATTGCAACAAAGTGATTGTTCTGTACTTTTTAAGTGTGGGCATCTATGCTCAACACAAATGGATTTTAGTGAATTACCCAGATGTTCTGGAACGTATACATCAAAAAGAGGTCACTATACAGACATCTGTAGGTGAAATATCCACATTAACTCAACAAAATACGTTACTGGAAGGCAGTCTTGAAGATGCGATCTTGATAATTTCCCAATCAACAGTCCACTTTGTCTCTACAGAATAAAACTAGTGAACAACTGTCACAAGTGCAGTCGGGTTTAAATGCGAGAACAGGTAATCATTAACTTGTCTTTTTAAAGTAACTATCAAATCCAGCATCGATATTTCTGATGGTGGACTGTAAGTCCTTGAGGGTATTTACCAAGGCAGTTGTCAGTTCTTTTCAATATCCTAATTTTTGAAAAAAAAATTGAAACTAAAACAATTTCCAGCTATTCTTAGCCAATTTTGTCTTTTCGTTTTGATTCTTTTTACCCTTTTTTACTTTTTTACGGTCAATATTTTTCTAAAAATTTTGTGTTGATCTGCACTTGAAGAGACATAAATTGTCGAAATGATCTTAATTTATAATAACTTTGACACTTAGCTAAGTAGTATATGAGCACCGTTCAATTATCATTTGCGGGGGACCAAGGGGACCACGCGGAAGTATGACGTCACCGGAAGTCACGTGACCGGAAGTATGACTTCACCGGAAGTCACGTGACCGGGAGTGTGACGTCACCGGAAGTGACGTCACCGGAAATGACGTCAACCGGAAGTATGACGTCGACGGAAGTGACGATGTCCAAAAACGGGCCAATGAAAACGTTTCCCTCCAGATTTGAAATTCAAATATTCAAAACGGACCAATGGGAACGTTGCGCGCCCTATTTCAAATCGTATCAAGTTTGAACGGACCAATGGGAGCCTTTCCCTCATGTTTGAAAGTATAACTTTTTAGCTTTTTACTGCGTAAAAAGGGGGAGGGGGTGAACTGTGACCATTACTACTCCAGTTTTTCTCGATGTCCAGAGTTATCGTGCGTTTCCCGTAAAATGTATATATCAATCCGGGGTAACATTGAGCTCTTGAAGCAATTGGTGAAGGTTTCAAGTCTCTATCTTTTATCGTTTGGAAGATAGGGGTACCCAAAAATTCGGGAATGGCCCAAAATACGATTTTTTTCTAAGTCGAGTACTATAGGCGTGTTATATATGTTTTCGGGGTAACTTTGGTATTCTAAATCAAATGGTCACATTTATCTCTAATATTTGGGGTGCTATAAGGGGTCCAAAATTTTGACAAGGGGGTGAATTCTAGTATATATTCAAAAGGGGCACTCTGCGTTTATCCAGGCTTGTGACTGGCTATCTTAAAGGATAGGCCGCATTACCCCCATCCCCCCTTTTCTTCTGTGACTTTACATCGAGTCGTTGCTGTCTTCGATTGGTGGTGGTTCAAATCCGTCCAATACGTCATCTAACAGATATTTTCTTTTCTTAACTGCATATTGCCAAGATTCCCTGGTTTCGTAGTCTTCTTCATCTCTTAAACGTTTGGCTGTATCTCTGATCTTTTTACTGAACAGGATCTTTATTGAAATGCTGCATCCAGAACACCGTTTCAAGGTATTGATTTCTCATATGGTCTCTAAAAAGTTTATTCATATCTTCATATGCGCTTAGACGAACCTTTTCGGAGCCGTGTCCTTCTTCAATCAATCAATAGCAACGAAGAAAGTAATGACTCTAACACGTCAGAAGAGTCCACGGTGGAAAGCACTGACGATGAAAAAGACCAAGAGTCTCCATGGAAGCTGATCGTGAAACAAACACTTGACAAACTCGAACCAGAATACACCAAGAAAGTAGAAGTGTTGATTGAAGAAGGACACGGCTCCGAAAAGGTTCGTCTAAGCGCATATGAAGATATGAATAAACTTTTTAGAGACCATATGAGAAATCAATACCTTGAAACGGTGTTCTGGATGCAGCATTTCAATAAAGATCCTGTTCAGTAAAAAGATCAGAGATACAGCCAAACGTTTAAGAGATGAAGAAGACTACGAAACCAGGGAATCTTGGCAATATGCAGTTAAGAAAAGAAAATATCTGTTAGATGACGTATTGGACGGATTTGAACCACCACCAATCGAAGACAGCAACGACTCGATGTAAAGTCACAGAAGAAAAGGGGGATGGGGGTAATGTGGCCTATCCTTTAAGATAGCCAGTCACAAGCCAGGATAAACGCAGAGTGCCCCTTTTGAATATATACTAGAATTCACCCCCTTGTCAAAATTTTGGACCATTTATAGCACCCCAAATATTAGAGATACGACCTCACAAATGTGACCATTTGATTTAGAATACCAAAATTACCCCGAAAACATATATAACACGCATATAGTACTCGACTTAGAAAAAAAATCGTATTTTGGGCCATTCCCGAATTTTTGGGTACCACTATCTTCCAAACGATAAGAGATAGAGACTTGAAACCTTCACCAATCGCTTCAGGAGCTCAATGTTACCCCGGATTGATATAAACATTGTACGGGAAACGAACGATAACTCTGGACATCGAGAAAAACTGGAGTAGTAATGGGCACAGTTCACCCTCCCCCCTTTTTTACGCAGTAAAAAGCTAAAAAGTTATATTTTCAAACATGAGGGAAAGGCTCCCATTGGTCCGTTCAAACTTGATAC
>MJUU01042018.1:57069-74620 GCA_002080025.1 Modiolus philippinarum | reverse complement strand
CCTAAACAGTAGATATCTGAACTAATGATCTATTCCAGATGAATGAACCAATGATCTATTCCAGATGAATGAACTAATGATCTATTCCAGATATCTGAACTAATGATCTATTCCAGATGAATGAACTAATGATCTATTCCAGATGAATGAACTAATGATCTATTCCAGATGAATGAACTAATGATCTATTCCAGATGAACGAACTAATGATCTATTCCAGATGAATGAACTAATGATCTATTCCAGATGAATGAACTAATGATCTATTCCAGATGAATGAACTAATGATCTATTCCAGATGAATGTAAATGTGGAAATTTTGAATTGGGGATCATTTTCACTTATTTTGCATTTGGGAATTTTATCCGAATATAACCCCCACGTGAATACTTTTAATAACAAACTTATGCAATCGAATTTCAAAGATCAGTGTCGACAGTGAATATTATAACAACGTGAAAGGTTCGGGTATGACACTTCACGAAAATAACAATGTTAATAGTATTCAGAAAGTTATCACCATATTATTTTGTTTGTAAAACTGGATGAATATTGCTGGATAAGTAAATAATAGATATTTGATCAGGAGAACATTTATTATTTAACCTTTGTTATCATTAAAGATATTTTATTTCATCCTAGAGTTACTGTTTTGTTCCTTCTTATTTTGTTATGATTGAATGCCACTGCCAAGTAATAACAGGATCTGCAACAACATCCTGATTACCAATAACTTAATTAACTTCAACACTCTTCAAAAATCTTTTCAGTGTTTTGAGGTTTATACAAGATAAGGTCTGCAGCTTGACAAGTTATACAGTGCAATAGATTTTCAGATATGTCATGGTATTATTGTCTGTTTTCTAATACTTTGATTATTGTGATTTAAATTATTACTTACATGACCAAAATGAATCAGTGTACACAATGTCTTAGCTTTCATTGATCTGTTCAACTTTTTGTCCGTTAATTCTGTACATGTTCATGAAAAACATCGGTTGGTTATTTCCCTGTACCAAGTTAGTTATATATATAACTAACTTAAGATAATGGAGATAATATTTAATTTCAATATTAAAAGAGGCTATTTATATGCTAATTAAAATGATCTCCACTTTTACCACAGTCTGTGCCAAAAACTTTTTCATTCACTAGCCCTAAGGGGCTCATCTTCACTTGCCAAGGGTTACGATTCGCTCCTCTTCAGATGAGAGGAGTGGATCATAACCCTTGGCTAGCGAAGATGTAAGGGGCTAGTTAGGTCCCATGCTGTACAAGCTTGATCTAAATTTCACTAGCCATTATAGAAGATTTTTTGTTAATAAATTACAATATTAACTAGCCCACCAGGCTAGTGACTTCAAATTTTTACTAGCCCGAGACTGATTTTACTAGTCTTTGGCATAGGGCTAGTGGCTAAAGGCACAGACTGTGACCATATATAACTAACTTGGTACAGGGAAATAACTGACCAATGTTTTTCATTAACATATCTAAAACAAAAGAAGCTTATTAAACAAAACTTTACAGGGATCATTTTACAAACATTGCTGATATAATCCCTGCAATGAGTATAGGTGGAATTTTAGTTTCACCTAGTTCTTCTTTCAGTAGACATTTTTTGTCTACTAGTAATCTTTGAACCACTTCATCTTCCAGCAATTGCAATAATTATGAACCTTTCAGTGTATTTTTTCAATTGTAATGGCTATTTTGATTTTTATATGATAAGTGGTGAGGTGATGGGCATCAAGTTTTACACTTGTTCATATGTTCAGACTGAAAGCCTCCTTCAAATAAATAAGGACTTCTCGACAAGTTGACTTGAGAGAGGTATGGTCACTTTCCCATGAATTCATTTCCTTCAACGTACTTTTTTTGCAAATCCACTAAATCATCTCCTAAACTGTTTTAGCAGGTCATCTGTTACATAAACTATCATAAAAAATATATTCGAGTGAATTATCACACTATTAGATGAAAGATTCATACACAAAACTTGCCACTTGAATCCAATTTTGAAAGATTTTGACATTTTTTGTAGGTTTTGTTAAAATTAGTTGCATAGCACCTCCAGAACCAAACTAAAATAACTTGCATTTAGAAAAGCAAATGTTTATGTGCTTGCAACAAACAAATGAATTTGGTTCTTGGTGTCCTCAGAGTAGTGCTATCTTCCCAAACTCTGTAAAATGGCTAAAATGGGCACACAATTCTGTTTTAAGCCATATTCAACTTCTTGTACATCAGAAAGCAGACACCCATTGCTTAAATTGATTTTATTCCTAGGAAGTACCAGAGACCAATTTTTCACAATTTTCAATAACATTTTAGCATGTTTCAAAAACATTGTGCTATGCATCCACTTTTCACTCTGTCACTTGTTATACCCCGCTCCGAAGGAGGGGGTATACTGTTTTACCTCTGTCCGTCCGATCGTCTGTTTATCCATCTGTCACACATATTTTCGTCACATTTTTTCCAGTAACCACACATGACAACCACTTAATATTTTGTATTGTGCATCAGTATGGGGTCCTATACTGCACCTCCCCTTTTTGGCCAAAACGATTCAGCACTTCCTGTTTACTGACTTCGAGTCTTTTTAAATTTCATTTTCAAAATTGTGATTTTTTTCGTCACATTTTTCTCAGCATCAACACATGACAGCCACTTGATATTTGGTATGGTATATCGGTATGGGGTCCTATAATGCGCCTCCCTTTTTCGGCCGAAATCAAATCACCTTTTCCTGTTTACAGACTATATATCATTTTTAACTTTCATTTTCAAAATTGTGATTTTTTCGGCACATTTTTCTCAGCAACTACACATGACAGCCACTTGATATTTGGTATGGTGCTTTAGTATGGAGTCCCATACTGTGCCTCCCCTTTTTGGCCATATAGAATTACCACTTCCTGTTTATTGACTGTGCCTTTTTGTTGCATTTTTCTCAGCAACTGCACATGACAGCTACTTAATATTTTGCATGCAGGTTCAGTATTGTGTTTATTGCCTCTCCCCTTTTTGTCTTGCCCGCGACGAAAGGCGCGGAAAGCCAGACATGTGCGTACAAAGTATGGCGGCGGCCGCGTAAACTTTCATGTTAAGTTTTTGTGATTAGGTCACTTTCTCAGTAACTATAAGTGGTAGGTAAATGATATTTGGTATATAGGTTGGTCTTGAGTAGTACATGACAGTCTGCTATATGGCTTTTGTCTGTGACCTCAATTTCACCGTTCAGTGAACATGTTAAGTTTTTGTGCTTAGTTTAGTTTCTCAGTAACTATAAGTGGTAGGTCAGTGATATATGGTATGTAGGTTGGTCTTAGGTAGTAAATGACAGTCTGTCATATGGCTTTTGTCCTTGACCTCAATTTCACGGTCTAGTGAGCATGTTAAGATTTTGTGATTAGGTCACTTTCTCAGTAACTATTAGTGGTAGGTCGGTGATATTTTGTATATAGGTTGGTCTTGGTTAGTACATGACAGTCTGCTATATGGCTTTGTCTGTGACCTCAATTTCACGGTCCAATGCACATGTTAATTTTTTGTGCTTAGTTTAGTTTCTCATTAACTATAAGTTGTAGGACGATGATATATGGTATGTAGGTTAGTCTTAGGTAGTACATGACAGTCTGTCATATGGCTTTTGTCCTTGACCTCAATTTCACGGTCTAGTGAGCATGTTAAGTTTATATGATTAGGTCATTTTCTCAGTAACTGTAAGTTGTAGGTCAATGATATTTTGTTTATATGTTTGACTTGGGTAGTACATGACAGTCTGCTATATGGCTTTTGTATGTGACCTCAATTTCATGGTCCAGTGATCTTGTTAAGTTTCCTAGTATCTATTAATGTAAGGTCAATAATATTTGGTATGTGGGTTTGTCTTAGATGGAAGATGACAGCCTGCTATTTTGTTTTAGCACTTGACCTCATTTTCACGGTCTAGTGGTAGGTCACTGATATTTGGCATTTTGGTTTTGGGTGATACATGACAGTCTGCTATATTGCTTTGTCTAATTTCACAGTCTAGCAAACATGTTCAGTTTTCTTATTTATGCAGTTTGAGTTTTCACATCAATTTTCGACCAAGTAGGGACGGGCGAGACATCAATTTGGGTCCACACTTGTTGGCTTATTGCTGCGCTACTTCCTGTTTACTTACTTGGTGCATTTTTTACCTAAATTTTCAAAATGTGACTTTTTTGTCAAACTTTTCTCAGCAATTTGATATTTAGCATGGAGCTTCAGTATGGGGTATTATACTGTGTATCCCATTTTCAGCCATATTGAAATACTACCTCCTGTTTACTGACTAACCCCATTTTCATCTTTATACCTTGCATCCTTTTCAAATTATTTGCATCTCATTTTTCTCTGCAACTTTGTAAATGCTTGTGTTGTGTCCACACTTGTACTATGTCCACACTTGTATTGTGTCCACACCTGTATTGTGTCCACACATACTTAATTTTGCACTTACCATATTGATTCAGGGTTCAATGAACGGGGGTATAACTGGCTGCCATTCGGCAACAGCTCTTGTTGTTTCTTTACTGGTACACTTCTTTGTTACTATCCTCTGTGCAATAGGTTGAAATTTGGATAAAAATATTAGTTTCAGTGCAGTAGCATTAATTTTGGATTAGGTTGTTAGTTTCTGTTGGGCGGCTTGAATTGTGGATTAACATGTAAGTTTCAGAATAGTAGCTTGAATTTTAGATAACATGTTTGTTTCTGTCAGGCGGCTTAAAATGTTGTTGAACATGGCAGTCTTTGTGCAGTGGATGAATTGTGTAGCTGAACATCCAAACTTCTATGGAAATATCATTTACAAAGCACATCAATTCAAAAATTTTCCTTCCAAACTTATTAATCCAATGAACAAACTTATTCATGGAGGATATAAATACAGCATTGTTGTTAAATATTTTAATATTTCTGGATTTTGTTAGCAAAGATATTGATCAGCTTGTAAATGCTTTACACCGTAAATAAATTTAAAGGGAAAATTCGCGATTTTTTACATGGTGGCTTATTTTGTTCCTTGTAATGAAAAAAGCATATATTTCAAGTTTTATTTAAAATTTCGAAAAAATAAAGAAGTTATTAAAGAATTTCTATAATATATTTTGTCTGTAATTGTAGGTTTTGACGTCAAAACCTACTACTGAATCATGGGAAATATCTTTAAAAGTCTGCATTGATACAGATCAGTTTACGTAATTTAAATCGCACAGATGATTTTTGATGTGGCCAATTATCAAAAAATAAAAAGGATGTAAATAAACCCAAAAGGAATTTAAATAAAAAATACTTTTGTCTCTATAAATTTATACGATTGAAATGCTTTAATTGAAAGCGCAAATCCTAATTTTGTATATCAAAGGATGCATTATATCATTTTGATATACTTAGAAATTTATATTACATAAAAGTTTTCTCTTTTTTTTAACTGTTGCGTTATTCTTCATATTCAATATCAATTGACATTGACGAGCGGCAAGCAATCTTTGATGTCCATGATCTCTCGCACACAGGTGACAGATTTTAACACCTGTGTCCTCTCAGGTGTTGCGTAATAATTTCTAAGCCAATTTGCAAATCTTTACATGATTACCTGTACCGATGATGTGTTTGTTCTTCTCTGTACCAATTGGCCATATGAGAATAAAGATAGATGATTGACTGAAATTACATCAATAGAAACAATAGACTGGGTCTATAATTGCACGTGGGTGCACGTTTGGCTGTAGACAATATTGGAAAACATACTTTATAAAAACCGATCTTCTGTTTTTTTTGTTTTTTTTTTTTTCAAAATATAAAAAAATGTGTCATTCAGATATCAGACTTCATAAGAGATAAGTAAAATATTGAAAAGAAGAAGGTTAATAATTGACAATGATGAGTCAAGATATTCCAATTAAAAAACAAGCAGAACTGTATAAAGTTCGCCAAATGTGTTATAAAAGGGGAAATCTAATAAATGTTATAGTGTTTTTTTTTTTTATGAATAGAAATCAAATCAAAAATTTATTGGGTTACTATTCAAATGGAAAAAATACAAGCATATATATAGACATCATTCACATTGTCGCATAATCTTGAATATACATGCATTTATAAGATTGGTAAGCCCAAGAGTCGTATAAAAAATAATTTACTTAGACTTTTATTTAGGCACCTAAACTCTATTTCATTTAAAAAATGCTTTTTATCTTGAATGATTTCTCGTTACTAAATCTGTTATATTGTAAAATTTTATTATTGATCTCAGAAAATTTACATCTACACAAAACCGACAAAAATATTTCTTGCTAATTACCTGACACAGAATACATATCTAAAATATGAGTATAGTTTGTTTTTTTATGCATAAACCCGTATTCTACCCCTCCTGGTTAACAAATACTGTAATTTTGTGTTTTTGTACTTCCATACATGCAAGTTGTATTATTTATTTATTATCATGTATTTATCTTCTCTGCAACTAAGCTTAGTTCACGACAATAAAGATATTCATATTCATTAACAAATATGTGCGAATTAGTGGGTCCACTAGAAATATCGCGTTTGTAAAGTCGCAGAAAGAAAATAATATGAGAAATACACAAAATGTTTTAAAAATGTAAGGGATACAAGATAAAGAACCATAAAAAAGTAATGCTTTTCTGTGAAATACATGCCATGTACTAATGATAGTGTACTAAGCACTGCTCGCTATAGTTGAAAAGTATTTGGGCTGTCTTCAGAACATTTAGATAAAATAGCAAAGTTTGTGCCTAATTCAGGGTACATCTATTTCCTTTTGGGATTCAGAACTAGAGATGTTTTTTCCTTCTTTTTTTTAATTGCATGCCTCCGAGGTTAGGTAAAGTTGATTATTACTTTCGCTTATGAATCGGAATTTTTGTATGCAAGTTTTGTGTATTAGTGTTTGGATGAGAGATAGAGGGACCAGAGTATAAACCAGGCTAATACTTCCTGTCAGTACATGTTTGTTGATTGGGGGTAATAAACAGGTTTGTTGTTTTGTTGGACAACAATCTGTCAAAAATTTACCTGTCGGTGTGTCTTATTATCCCGGCTAATATTATTTCAATTATTTGTAGAGAAGTCCGTTCGTCAGGACATAGATTTATTATATCCATGGTCATAATTTTGCCGATTGCACCTTTTTTGATATTTTCAAACATTTTTTTTTAAATTAAATGTTGGTTTTGTACCTAGATGTGATCAAAATATTTGAACAAACCAGGAAAAGTATATAATACACTTTTGTCATACAATCATTTAGTTACACAACCGTCTGCTTCACATTGATAAATAATGTACATGATGGCAACAGTAGGTCACCGTTATTGGGTATCTCTAAGGTCATTAGACATATCTTGACAATTTTTATGGAGAGGATGGCAAAATGGCGACCCGCACAACGAAGTCAATCTCATCGAAATATCGATCTCATGCACTTATCCTTTGGAATAAAAAATTAATATAGATGTATACTGGTTCATTTATACAAATGGAAAATAATATCAAATTTTAATTTTTTTGCAAATTTTCCCTTTAAATAGTTTTTCATCCTGGCACTATTTGGCATTGCCTAAGATCATGTTCTTCTTTCATAATTGATGATATTGTTATACGAAATCTATTCAGAAGTATTTCAATTGAATTTTCATATGTAAGAAGGCTTGATATCATAGTCAACGGAAATTATGTCCTTAGCTAGCTGTCAGTAACTGTGAGCATATGTCAGGACAGTACCTATGTGTATTGTCCTCATGTTTTATGTACTTCATTGTAAAGGTACTTGTCTTTTTTCTAGTTTGATTTTTACTGTGAGTCTGTTTGTGTATTTAGTTTTTAGCCATTCACCACACATAGGGGAGGGTTTGGATCCAACAAAACGAGTTTAACCCCACCACAATTTTTGCACCTGTCCCAAGTCAGGAATATGTTGGTCATTGGCATGTCCTTGTCTTATAAAAGTTTAGTTTCTTGATATTCTGGTTATTGGATGTGGTTTGTTTTCATTGATTTATTCATTTTTAGCTCACCTCACGAAGTGAGGGGGCTTATGTGATACCCCTAGCGTCAGCGTAGGCGTCTGCGTCCGCAGCCGGTTAGGAAGAATGGTTAAGGTCCATTCCTGCTTACTGACATACCCCACATCAACCATATTGGTATGCCTGATGCATTGCGGGATGACCACTGGAATTCATGCTTCGGATGCTGTCTCTGACCTACATTTAAGGCATGAGCGACTTGGTTAGGTAGAATGGTTACAGTCCATTCCAGCTTACTGAGATGTCCCACATCAACTATACTGGTATGTATGATGCTTTTTGGTATGACAACAACAATGCATGCTTCGGATGCTGTCTCTGACCTACATTTTACACATGAGCGACTTGGTTAGGTAGAATGGTTAAAGTCCATTCCCGCTTACTGACATGGCCCACATCAACCATACTGTTTATGTATGATGCATTTTGGGATGACAACAACAATGCATGCTTCGGATGCTGTCTCTGACCTACTTTTACGCATGAGCGACTTGGTTAGGTAGAATGGTTAAAGTCCATTCCCGCTTACTGATATACCCCACATCAACCATATTTGTATGTATGATGCATTTTGGGATGACAACAACAATACCTGCTTCGGATGCTGTCTCTGACCTACATTTTAAGCATGAGCGACTTGGTTAGATAGAATGGATAAAGTCCATTCCCGCTTACTGACATGGCCCACCTCAACCATACTGTTATGTATGATGCATTTTGAGAAGACACTACAACAATGCATGATTCGGATGCTGTCTCTGACCTACATTTTACACATGAGCGACTTGGTAAGGTAGAATGGTTAAAGTCCATTTTCGCTTACTGATAAGCCCCACATCAACCATATTTGTATGTATGATGCATTTTGGAATGACTTCTATAATGTGTGCTTCGGCTGCTGTCTTTGAGCGATATTTTATGCACGAGTGACTTAGTTAGGTAGAATGGTTAAAGTTCATTCCCGCTTACCGACATGCCCCATATTAACCATATTGGTAAGCATGATGCATTTTGGGATGACAGCTGCAATGAATGCTTTGAATGCAGTCCGAGACATTAATTTTACATATAAATAAATCTGTTAGCAAAATAATTATAGTCATTTCCTGTTAACTGACATGTTTTAATTGTGACAATGCTGTGCAAAGAGGTGAGCTTTGCAGAAAGTGCCTGCTTTCTATGTTTTTAGCTCACCTGACCCAAAGGGTCAGTGTGAGCTATTCCCATCACTTGGCGTCCGTCGTCCGTCCGTCCTTCCGTCATCCGTTAACTTTTCACATTTTCATCTTCTCCTCTGAAACTTCTCAAGCAAATTCAACCAAACTTTACAGGAATGAAATATGGAAGGTCCTTTACAAAGATTGCTCATTTTTTTTTATCTGATAAAAAATATGGCCGCCACCGTGGAACTTAGGTTTAACATAGGACCCTATGGGAAAATCACATTTTCATATTCTGCTCTGAAACCACGGAAGCAAATTCAACCAAACTCTACAGGAATGATGTACTAATGGTCCTTAACTGAGATTGCTCATTTTGTTCCGATTCCACAAACAACATGGCTGCCAGTGCGGAACATAGTTTTACATTGGACCCTATGGGAAAATCACATTTTCAACTTTTGCTCTGAAACAGCTGAAGCGAATTCAACCAAACTTTACAAGAGTGATGTATGGAAGGTCCTTTACAAAGATTGCTCATTTCTTTCCTATCCGATAAAAAACATGGCTGCCAGCGCAGAACTTAGGTTTAACATTGGACCCTATGGGAAAAATCACATTTTCGTATTCTGCTCTGAAACCACTGAAGCAAATTCAACCAAACTTTGCTGGAATGATGTACTTAATGTCCTAAACAACGATTGCTCATTTCGTTCCGATTGAACAAACAATATGGCCACCAGCACAGAACATAGTTTAACATTGGACCCTATGGGAAAATCACATTTTCATCTTCTGCTCTGAAACAGCAGAAGCTAATTCAACCAAACTTTACAAGAATGGTGTATGGAAGGTCCTTTACAAAGATTGCTCATTTCTTTCTGATCCGATAAAAAACATGGCTGCCAGCGTGGAACTTAGGTTTAACCTAACATTGGACCCTATGGGAAAAATCACATTTTCATCTTCTGCTCTGAAACGGCTGAAGCTAATTCTACCAAACTTTACAGGAATGATTTACTAAAGGTGCTTAACTAAGATTGCTCATTTCCTTCAGATCCAACAAAAAACATGGCTGCCAGCACGGAACATAGTTTGACATTGGACTCTATGGGAAAATCACATCTTCATCTTCTCTTCTGAAACCACTGAAGCAAATTCAACCAAACTTTACAGGAATGATGTACTAAATGTCCTTAATAAAGATTACTCATTTCACTCCAATCCAATAAAAACATGCATGCTGCCAGCAGGGAACATAATTTAACATTGGACCCTATGGGACGGGCATGTCTTTTTACTCAAATAAACTCAAACAAATTCAAATAAACTCAAATAAACCTAACTAGCCTAATGTATATCCAAACAGAAGTAAAATAAGTACAAAATAAACCTATTTATAATTAGAGAACAATAAAAACACATACTTTAATGTTCATGAATTTTATTGTGCAGTTATTGTATTAATTTTTAAAATGTTCAAATAATCCAACAGCTGGTGTGTCTGTATCTTGTATACGGTAATTAATGAGAAGATACCAAAATAGAACCTTTTCGTACCACTATTAAATGTTGCAAATAAAACAAAATGTTATATTCTTAAGTAGTGCCTGTTTGCATTTAGTGGTCAGATTTTTTACGAAGACTGCAATGTTTTAAATGATCCGCAAATGACTGCCCTAAGCAGCAGTACCCTAACTGCACTTGTGTGTAAAAGTAGAATTCTGCTTCTGAATTTGTCAATTTATCATTTTTGTGAAAAATATTGAACATTTAGCTACTTATTTACAGTGGTAGAAGTTACAATGTTAGTGTTAAAGATAGTACAACATTATGTGAAGTCCGTTTGACCCCAGGGGGTATTTGGCAACCAAGCTACACTACGTTTACTAATAAGAGAAATTTGTCGCATTTTTCGGATAAAAAGGTTAATGAAATGAGACTAAATTATATTTTTGTTTTCAATTATCATAATTTTGTATAAGTCAAACTATATTTATGTTTATTTTGGTTTATTTGAGTTTATTTGAGTATATTTGAGTTTATTTGAGTAAAAAGACGCGCCGCTATGGGACAATTACATTTTCATCTTATCCTCTGAAAGGAATGATGCAAATTCAACCAAACTTCACAGGAATGATGTACTATGGGTCCTTTTCAAAGATAGCTCATTTTGTTCTGATCCGACGAAAAACATTGCTGCCAGCGTGGAACTTTACATTGGACCCTCATCTTCATCTTCTCTTCTGAAATCACTGAAGCAAATTCAACCAAACTTTACAGGAATTATGTACTACAGGTCTTAACAAAGATTGCTCATTTCATTCAGATCTGATAAAAAAAACATCGCAGCCAACACGGAACTTAGGTTAAACATTGGACCCTATTGGAAAATCACATTGTCATGTTCTCCTCTGAAAGGACTAAAGCAAATTCAAGCAAACTTTACAGGCGGTTTACAGTACTAACCGCCCTGTACAAAGATTGCAAATTTTATTTCAATCCGACAAAAAGGCATGGCCGCCAGCGTGGAACTTAGGTTTAACATTGGCCCATATGATGGGAAAGGTCACATTTTAATCTTCTCCTCTTAAACTGCTGCAGAAAATTCAACCAAATTTACAGGAATGATGTACGGAAGGTACTTTATAAAATTTGCTCATTTAATTTCGATCTGACAAAAAAACATGGCCTCCAGTGCAGAACATAGCTGAACATCGTAGCCCTGTATGTGAAAACCATACTTTTCATTGTCTTTTCTGAAACTTTTCAAGCAAATTAACTGTATTGGAATGATGTATTGAAAGTCCTTTGCAAGATTACTCATTTCAATAGAATCAGACAAAAAACACTTTGTGCCAATGAAGAATATAGCTTAACATATAGACCTCATTGGTGAGATACATCTTTTTTGGTCATGCATGGCATAGAAGCATTTTGTCAGGTGAGCGATACAGGCTCAGTCTCTGAGCCTCTAGTTTGTACTTTTTTGGGGCCATTTTGGGCTAGCTATATGGTGTGAGATTCCCCACTGTGTTGAAGACCGTGCAGTGACCCCTAGATGCTTTGTTTTTGGGTAGTTTTAACCTGGAGATGGATGGGATGTTGTCTCCTTGACATTTACCCCATTTCCTTTCTTTTTCATATTGTAGTCCCTGTCCAGTTGCTTGAATTCTGGATGAACCTTGTAGTCGTTGTTGAACATGACAATCTGTGTAGTAGTTTGAATTGTGATTGAACATAATAGTTTCTGTGCTTGTAGCTTGACTTGTGTTTGAATACAGTAGTCTCTGTGCAGTATGTTAAATTATGGTTTAACATGTTAGTCTTTGTTAAGTAGCTTTTATAATGGTTTAGAAAGGTAGTCCCTGAATTAAATGAATTGTGGTTGAACATGGAAGTCTTTGTGCAGAAGCTGTAATTGTGGTTGAACATGGTAGTCTCTGTGCAGTAGCTTTAATTTGGTTGAATATGTTAGTCTCTGTGCTGTCGCTTGAATTCACAGTAACTTCGGTATTTAGTTATTTGAATTGTGCTTGAATATGGAAGTCTCAGTTCTGTAGCTTGAATTGTGGTTGAAAATGGTAGTGTCTTTGCAGTAGCTTGAATTGTGGTTGAACATGGTAGTGTCTTTGCAGTAGTTTGAATTGTGATTAGTTGAACATGCTGTGTCTGTGCAGTAGCTGAATTGTTGTTGAACAAGGTATTCTCTGAATTAGCTTAATTGTGATTGTACATGGTAGTGTCCTTGCAGTAGCTTGAAATGTGGTTGGACATGATGGTCTATGTGCAGTAGTTTGAATTGTGTTTGGTTGAACATGCTGTCACTGTGTTGTAGCTGAGTTGTGGTTGAACTAGGTAGTCTCTGTGAAGTAGATTGAATTGTGGTTTAACATGGTAGTCTCTGAATTGGTGGAATCGTGATTGAATATTGTAGTGTCCTTGCAGTAGCTTGAAATGTGGTTGGACATGGTAGTCTATGTGCAGTACTTTAAATTGTGGTTGAACAAATCAGTCTCTGTACAGTTGAACATGGTTTCCTCTGTGCAGTAGCTAAATACAAAATACCTTAGTTGCATAATAAACACTAAATTGTGTTATGATGTACACGTTTGAAGAATTAACCTCTTGTAACTGTTCCTTGAATTATGGTTGAACATGGTAATCTCTGTGCCGTTGCTGAATTGTGGTGTCCTGGTAGTCTTTGTGCAGTAGCTTTGAATGGTTTGAACATGGTAGTGTTTGTGCGGTAGCTTGAATTGTGGTTGAATATGGAAGTCTCTGAGTAGTAGCTTGAATTCTGGTTGAATATGGCAGTCTCTGTGCAATAGTTGCTTGGTGACTGCACATGGTAGTTTGAATTATGGTTGAACATGACAGTTTCTGTGCAGTTAGCTGCTTGTTGGCTGCACATGGTACTCTCTGTTCTGAAGCTTGAATTGTTAAACGTGGTAGTCTCTGTACATTATCTTGAATTGAGCATCATACTGAATTATGGCCGAACATGAAAGTCTCCTTGTAGTAACTTGTTATAGGGGCGAACATAGAGGTCTCTGCAAAATAGCTGAATTGTGGGTGAACATGGCATACTCTGTGCAGTAGACTGAATTATGGTTGGCCTTTGTAGTCTGTACAGTCCATTGATTATGAGCAAATTTTGATGATATGTCAATTTCTGTTACAAAAAGGAAGTAATGCCCACGTGGTGCATGAAGACACACGTCATACGTTGACCAACACTTTCCGATTGGAAGGAAAAAATGAATTCGTGAATGCACGAAGGTGTACGGCAATACTAACTTTTATGCGAGTTTGCATTTTGGTAGTCTCTGTGCAGTGGCTGAATTGTAGTTGAAAATGGTAGGCTCAGTGCAGAATCTTAAATAGTGGTTTAACCTTGAAGTATCTTTGCAGTAGCTTGAATTATGGTTGAACATGGTAGTCTCTGTACAGTAGCTTTGGTTGTTCTTCGACATAATAGTTACTGTTAAGAGAAAGGGGTGTAGGAAAACTTACAATTACACCATTACCTATTCATTCAATATGGTAGAGCATTATAGTCAATGTGTTGTAGCTTTGATTATGATTCATAATAGCAATCATTGTTAAGTATTACATTGGTTTGAAGTATGTTAGGACATGGTAAGTATCTGTGCAGAAGACTGCTTAGTGATAGTGATGTGGAATATGGTTGAACATGGTATATCCCTATATAAAAGCTTTTATTTTGTAATTTTTAGGTATTTGAGAGATTTGAGTGTGATTTAACCTTCAAGACCATGTTCTGTTGTTTCAATCTTTATAAAAGCCAGTTACCAGCGTTCACTGTATTTTATTGTGGTTCCATTTTTTAAAGAAATCTTAAGAAGCTTTGACTCGTCTTCACGATGTTCCGCTGCTTTTTAAATGAACAAAGGGGTCTTTAAAGTAGGGTAAGGCCTAGTGTTCAATGTGTTCTATGGCTTTTTAGCTCACTTGCAAGGATGAGCTTTTGTCATCACTTGGCACCCGGTGTTCGTAATCTTTCGGCCTTCCGTCATTCGTTGATCCGTTTGTCGTGAACTTTTCATTCAAAGATCTTCTCTTGAACCACTCAGACAATTGGAACCAAACTTGGTCATAATAGTTCTTTGGTGGTCCCTATAAAAATTTCATCCAGTAGGTCCGTATACTTTGTTCGTACTATGTCCAAGATGGCCGCCAGTGGGGAACATAGTTTTAAACATTAGACCCTATAGAAAACACATTCAAAGATCTTCTTCCCAGAAACTACCAATCAAATTAAAATCAAACTTAATAGGATGGTCCTTAAATGGTCCCTTCCAAATATATATTCAACAGGTCTATACCTCATCAAAGATGGCCGCCAGTGGGGAACATAGTTTTAACATTGAACCCTGTGGAAAAGACATGCAAAGGTCTTCTCAGAAACTACCAGTCCAATCAGAACCAAACTAGGTCACAATGGTCCTTAAATGGTCCCTTCCAAAAAGGTGTCCAGCAGGTTCGTACCTCATCCAAGATGGCCGCCAGCGGGAACGTAGTTTTAGCGATATAATCAACATATGCCATGGCTTTGTAACTTAACAAGGTAGTCTGGCGAGCAGTTAAGATTAGTAGATTAGTGATCAATATGTGCCATGGCTTTTCAACTCAATACGGTAGTTTAATAGGTGATTTGGATAAGAGTTCAACATGTGCCGTGACTTTGTAACTCAACACGGTATTCTGGTAGATGGTTTGATTTTAAACTTAATTTATTCAATAAAGAAAAGAATTGGGCAACAGGCAAAGCCTATACAAGCCCTCTCCCTAATTCCATGCATAAGGCATACAATACAAATAACAAAACATATGACAAGCATTAACACTAGTGAGGCTCCTCATGGACGTACCAAGAAACCAATTTGCAAGTAATCATTAATTATTCAACAGTACACTTACAATCAATAATTAATTACTGAAAGAAAGTGTAATTTAAATATGTTTATACATAATATGGTAAACAAACAGTCAAAAGGAATCTAAGAATCAAAAACACCCGTTATCAAAATAATAAGCATAAAATAATGACAAATCCCTAATTAGCAAGTATTTTAGAAGTCCATGAGTAGGCTCACCAGTTACTCAGTTACTCTTTACATAAATCATTTCACAAAAGAAAAGAATACCTTAACACATGCAATGGCGCCATGATTAAAGAACATAAATGATTTTTTTAATAGCAAAAGAGTTTATCATAGAGGATAAACAAAACAACAAAATAAAACTAAGCAAATCTGTGAGTGTCATTTGTGTATTTATAAACAAATTTGATTATATGTGTGTTCAAGTCAATAGCCATGTAAGAAGAAATCCACGGTGATGTTATCTATATCTACAGCATTATCTTTTAGTAATTGCTGAATTGAGTGAAACATAGTAAAACGTTGTTCAGTACATTTTGGACAGTATATAATTGTCCTCATATTCGTTAATACAATTTGGACAAGTCGTATCTTCTGAGAGAAAGTGACTATGTAAATGAGCTTTTAAGTTACTGGCCTCATTCCGAAGTTGGCAATGTAAAATGTTTTCGCCCCGCCGACCAAAGTTGTAATATTTCAAAGAAACTGAAGTATTATAATGTTTAAATAGTCTACATTTAAATATACTTAAATTAGGGGACTCTCTAATATTTAAGGGCAAAGTATTCCACAGTCTCACAGTTGACGGAAAGAAACTATTATAAATAGAAGTTGTTCTAGAAAAGGGGGGATGAAAAGTTGTATTTTCATTTCTAAGGTTATAAGATGTTTGTCTAGGTAAAAAGGGTTGAACAATGTCAAATAAATAAGCAGGAGTCAAACCATTTAATATCTTGAAGAATAGAATAAGTTTGTGATTCCGAATGGCCTTCTCCTTTCACTAGTTCTTTGTATAGTTACGTCGTAAACCAGTTATAATTCGACCTGCCTCAATTTGTACACTTTCAAGAAGATCAGCTTCGGTTTGAGAACAATTGTCCCAAACTACATCACTATATTCCAATATAGGTCTAATAAAAAAGAAGTAAAGACAGATTAATGATTTCCTGTCAAGCAGATACTTCAAATTACGCAGAATATTAATACGAGAATAAGCCTTTTTATAAATATTATCAATATGAATTTTCCATGTGCCAGCAGATTGTAATGTTAAACCAAGATGACAGTGATTGTCAGTATCAGCAATAACATTTCCATTGGTAGATGGTTTGGGTTAGAGTTCAACATTTGCCATAACAAGTGGTCTGTAAGTAGTTTTGATTAGTGTTCAACGTTTTCTGTGCATTTTTAAGTGAATGGGGCAATTTTTTAAGTAGCTTGGACTAATGTTCAACATGTTCAATGGCGTTGTAACCTGTTTTAACATGACAAAGTATGTTGTTTTGTGTAGATATGGCTAACAATATGGCTACCACTATATCCAGTACCTTGAGTTGTAGTTTAAATAAACATTGTATGTTCTGTAGTAGAAGTTTCATTATTCATGTTTTCTTCTACCACTTATTCTGAACAAGCTAGTACATATTATATAAGAGGTTGAATACTGTAATTCCTGTTCATTGGACTGGGTCGTGTTTACTTTGTTAGAATGAATTAAGTGGATTGGGTTTTACATCACCTGACCCAAATGGTCAGCGTGGACTTTCGACATCACTTGGCATCTCAGAAAACAAAACAGCCACCATGAAAAATATGCTAACATTGGACCAAAATATTTTGATCGTCTCGTCTGAAACTGAACCAAACTTTACAAGAATTGTGTCATGATGTATGAGCACAA
>MJUU01042018.1:0-28780 GCA_002080025.1 Modiolus philippinarum | reverse complement strand
CAGTTGTAGTACACCATCTGAAGATGTGCAGGAAGTTATATAGTTGGTGCCCGAAATTTTGAAGGGGAGATAATTTGTCTTTGAATATTTTCTGGAAAAGGGGATGGACGAACCTTGTCAGTGCATGTTCTCTTAAGAGGCTGCACTGATTTTGATGAAATGTTACACAGTTGTAGTACACCACCTGAAGATGTGCATGAAGTAATATGGTTGCTGTCTGAAATTTTGAAGGGGAGATAATTTGTCTTTGAATATTTTCTGTGTAAAGGGGGAGGGGTGATCCTTGTCAGTGAATGTTCTCCTAAACCACTGCTTGGATTTTGATGAACTGTTGCAGTTTTAGTACACAGGCTGAAGATATGCATGAAGTAATATGGTTGCTGTCCGAAATTTTGTAGGGGAGATAATTCGTCTTTAATATTATCAGAAAAAAGGGGGAGGTATATCATTTTGTCCATACTTGTATTGTGTCCACATTTGTACTGTGTCCATAACTGTATTTTGACCACACACACTTAAATTTACACTTGCCATATTGATTCAGGGTTCAATTAGTGGGGGGTATACCTGGCTGCCATTCGGCGACAGCTCTAGTATTGTAACTGCTAACTTGGCCAAAAAAAAAAACAGAAAAAAAAACAATTATCCATGTAAGTATTAATCATTCTTTAACCCAAAGGATATAGACTCGAAAAAATGGGGCATAACTCATGTTTCATTTAAGCAGGAAATGTTTAGTCTGTAATCATTTTGAAAATATTCTAAATAGTTGGAAACAGCAGGAATGTTCAATGGTCAGTCTAATACAAAAATCCCCCCACACAAAGACCTAAAAAAATCTATATAAAAATAGAATTGTAGTTTTCAAAATACCAAAGAGGGTATGTGTTTGCACTCTTTTTAAAAATCAGTTCACATTTATGTTTCTACCTAATAATCTACTGGACAATAAACTCTGCATTATAGTTAAACTGCAAAATATCTTAATTCTGCAAAAAAGAAATACCCTATATACATGCCTTATGAAGAGTTATTCTATGTGTTTTGTTACTGACAAGTATCCTGATAATCTACAAATTAGTTAATATTGTACAGGAATCTTCATTTCTTGTGGCATTTAAGAATCAGGACAATTTTCTATACATAAAGCATACATATTTGAAATTCCCAGGGAGTCTGTCTGTCTTCAATGGGTTTTAATTGATAGATTATTTTCATGCTTAGATCAAACATTAAATAGACCCAGCACTTATTACAGGTCTTGGATATGTAATTAAATGGCTATTTCTTAGGTAATGGTACCCTTTAAATGATAATATCCTAAATCCTCCTAGTCTCCAGTATATAATACACTGGGTGTATGACATTAAACATTGTGTAACTGTGTTTACCATTGGTTCTAAGGCAGATCAGTTCATAGATTTCTAGTAGCCGCAGTGTATTTGAAAATAGCCACTGGTCAACAAAATAAGTACATAATAACCAACTATAACAAAGACTGATTAAACATCAAATTCATTAAGTTGATCTTTAAATTTAAACTTAATTATATGAATATTAAAGTAAATTCCTCACTTACTCTAAAATTTGAGGATGTTTTCCCAATGTTTATGTGGTCAGATTGAAATTTGACTTCCATTATTTACTTATGTTTAATGGCTATTTAGCTTTATCTGCTTTAAGCTAATTCAATTAAATTTTTAGACTTTCAATTTAAATACCGATAGTTTTATATCATAATCAACGTGATCCATGAGAGATTAAATGATTATATATAGTACAATAATTTCATGTGCAGGTTGGAAATTAATCATCTTTAACAGAAAATGTTACTTAATTGCTATTTAGATCTAATAAAATTATAGATTATATTTAAGATAACATTGGCAGTCCCAGATTGAATGTCAATGATATTTATTGTACAAGTTGGCCATATTGATAACTTAAGGATCTTACAAATACAGTGTCCAATGAACATGATGAATTAAAATCAAAGCTCTGATGGAGCTGAAACTCGAAAGCCCTGCAGATCTACGTGGCAAAACTTTGTAGTCATCCAAAGAACTGCTGCATACGTCTGCATGCATTAAGTCATTCTGTAATGAAAATAATCGGATTGTGTGATTTCGTATGCATGTCGATTTCATTGCTATAATGCAATACCCAGGTACACATGTCTCAGGTAAACAAATGTTATTTTCATCTTTGACAAATTACTGGGTGGCAGGCTCGTTGATCCGAGACGCAATATATATAAAAAAAAAAACAAGTATTATTATAATTTGATAAACATGCATATTGTTTTCAATTTAATACAACAACACCATATTCAACTCAAGAAAATGAAGAAATATAACTTAAATACACAATGTATACNATTTTGAAAGAAACTTGCGCACTATATTTTATCGGAAGCACGAAGATCATCTTTTAGAGCTGTTAATAGGCTTGAGGCATCACATGATTTTTTTCTTGTCATTTTAACAACTCTCCAGCCATTTCATGGCTTTCGAGTTAAAAATGAAAAACATAAAAAATTGAAGTGCTACAAAAAAAAAAAAAAAAAAAATTAAACATAAGGTACCATACATTATACTACCTATAAGACTTTGTGGTATACCTTATACTTATAATTGGAAAGAAAAAAGTCTCAACCTATAATCTGAAAAATTTAGAAATTTTTATTGATAGGAAAAAGCCTTGTATTGGGACTCCTGGATTGAGAAGTTTTTTGTCCAGGAAACAGTGGTTTATTTTTATTGAAATTAGTTTATTTTCTTCTGGAATTCGAGAAATTAGATGATTTATAAAATAAATGACTTGGGATTTCAGAATTTGTGTCGCTTCACTTTACCAGGCAATAAAAAAATATTACATAAGAAGTGGATGTATATTAAGAGCTGTTCTTTCAGTGCAAGTTCTTAGTTATTTCTTTCACCATGTAGGATGAAATGTTAAAGAGATTTTGAAGCTTATAGATCTACATGTATGAGAAACACATCCAATTAGTCCACATTTTATGTTTAATTATTCAGAGCTCAGGATAATTTCAAATTTAGTTGGGGGCGAAATAAGTCCTGGATTTCAGGATTGTACCTCCTACATTGTCTTGTCTCATCTTTTCACTGTTCACAAAAAGAAAAAAATTAAGATGTTTTTTGACTGAATTGAAGGCTATTACAAATCTAGAGACGACAGTACTTAAGTGCTCATGTAGATAGAAATGAGCTCTGCAGGTACTAAGTTATTATCTTTTCAATGTGAATTTGTATTTTACTTATTTGAATTTTAATTGCATATAATTAGAGCAAAATTGTTGACCATGGTATATTCTACACACCTGAGAATAACCTGAAATTTAATTTAGAAACAGGTGTTAACCTAATATAACCTGGTGCTAAAAGCAGACTGGTTACAACAGGTGGACATTTAGATAATTCAATTTACGGTGGATACACTATGACCATGGTCATTTTTCAATACCAATTCCTCAATAATTTAAAATTCCCTCTTCCTAAGTGAAAAACTGCTGAAGTCAATTCTTCTTTTCTCTTGACCATCAGCAGAACTTAGGTTGAGGATTGTTGAACCAATCTTACAGTTTTACAACTCAGCGGCCGCTATCAAACTGTAAAATTGGTTCAACAATTTGAAAAGTTAATACTCACCTCTGGATATCTTCTAAAACTTTATTGTAGATGCATTATAGAAAACTGCCTTTGTAATGCATATATTTTTTCTTAGGATGGGGAAATTCTTAATTTTACTTTTGGAAATATTTCTAAATTTTTTTATACGACCGCAAAAATTTTGCGGTCGTTTTATGGTATGGCGCAGTCGTCAGCATCGGCGCCGGCGTCTGTGGCCAGCATAACTTTGTTTCTAGTGGACGGATCATCTTCAAATTTCAGTATGTGGTTTCTTGGCGTAAGGGCAATCCCGGGTTTTAATTTTGGGTTTGTGGCCCCACCAGTTTCAGAAAAAGAGGCCAAAAGGGGGTAAAATTGGGTATTTTTGTGTCTGTGGACAGCATAACTTTGGTTCCAGTGAACGGATCATTTTCAAATTTTAGTATGATGTTTCTTGGCACATGCTTTAGCCCAGGCTATAATTTTATGTTCCGGGCCCCGCCCATTTTAGAAAAAGGGGCCAAAAGGGTTAAATTGGTTGTTTTCACATATTTGATTGTAGAATCTTTATTATTTATGGGATTTTGATGGGTTTCTTTCAGTAAACTCCTTAGAAAATTTCCAATCTGGAGTATGCCAATGGATTTCATGTGGGATGTACTGTCACGAGATAAATGGGGCCCAAAAGGGGCGAATTTCAAAAATTTCATTTTTTTATTTTTAGTCCGATTTTAATGCAATTTTTTCCAAAGGATTCCTTATGAAAAATTATCATAGCGCGTTACTATTAGATTTTTGGTAACTTGTTTCCTGACCCAGCTATGAGGGGCCGAAGGGAGCCAAAATCGTAAATTTACAGATAACCTAAAATTTTTATTTTTCATTAGATTTCGATGGGATTTTTTTCTTTGGATTCCTCTTTATGTAAGCTTTCAGTTGTATGTCAACGGATTTGGCGTAGGTCTTACCGTTTCCGAACTATGAGGGCCGAAGGGGGCCAAAATCGTAAATTTACAAATAACCTAAAATTTTTATTATTCATCGGATGTCGATGGGATTTTTTTCTTTGGATTAATCTTGATGTAAGCTTTCAGTAGTATGCCAAGGGATTTGATGTAGCTCTTACCGTTTCCTAGCTATGAGGGGCAGAAGGGGGCCAAAATGGTAAATTTACAGATAACGTAAATATTTATTTTTATCAGATTTTGATGGGATTTTTTCCTTTGGATTCCTCTTGATGTAAGCTTTCAGTAGTATGTCAACGGATTTGGCATAGTTCTTACTGTTTCAAAGCTAAAAGGGTTAAAAGGGGCCACAACTGCAAATTTGCAGATTGCCTGAAATTGTTATTTTTCATCGTATTTCGATGGGATTTATTTCTTTGGATTCCTCTTGATACAAGCTTTCAGTAGTGTGTCAATGGATTTGGCGTAGCTTTTACCATTTCTGTGCTATAAGGGTTCACAGGGGCCAAAACTGCAAATTTGCAGATTACCCCAAATTTTTATTTTTCATCGCATTTCGATGGGATTTTTTTCTTTGGATTCCTCTTGATATAAGCTTTCAGTGGTATGTCAACGGATTTGGCATAGCTCTTACTGTTTCCTAGCTATAAGGGGTCTAAGGGGCCAAAATTGCATTTTTTTCAAAATAATTTGCAATTTTATTTTTGATCAGATTTTGATGGGATTTTTTTCTTTGGATTCCTCTTGATATAAGCTTTCAGCAGTATGTCCATGGATTGGGCGTAGCTCTTACTGTTTCCGAGCTATAAAGGGTCAAAGCGAAATCATAAGGAGTCATAAGGGCTAATTTTTATTAGGGCCCCGCCACATAGTGGGGGACGCCCTATAGTAATCACTCTGTCCGTCCGTCCATCCGTCTGTCCGTCCGTCCGTCCCTCCGTCCGTCCGTGCGTCTGGTTGTCCGTCCGTAACAAAGTCGTGTCCGGGCTATAACTTTTTTGTCTTTTGAGATAGGTTTTTGATATTTTGCATGTAGATAGATCACTTCAAGACGATCTGACATGAACCATGATTGGTGACCTTTGACCTTGACCTTTGTCTTCAAGGTCAGATTATTGCTTACATTCTGTTGATATCTTGATAATATGATGGTGTCTATACTTGTGTAGTGTCCACACTTGTACTGTGTCCACACCTGTATTGTGTCCACACACACTTAAATTTGCACTTATATTACAGCGGGGCCCACAGAGATGGCTGCCATCTCTCCAATGTCTAGTTTTCCCTAGTTCGTGTGCAGCTAATTACTGGGTCAATCTCCTTATTGCATCCATCTAATTATTGTGTCAAGCTCTTTCCTATGTCAATACTCACTTTAAATTACACTTTTTCAAATTTCAGTGGACAACATGCTGCGCTCTGCATAGCCCTTTATTTTTTATTATCTTTGATATGAACACAAATTTAATCTTATAATGCCATTTCTATCACATTTTTTTATTTTTGTATCTGAATTTTTATCTTGAAGATCATTTTTGGGAGGAAAAAGTGAAAGTACTAATTTATTTAGGGGAAATAATTATATCACATTTATGATCTCCCTTGGTATTTTTTTTCATTTTTCCATTTTTACAGAAAAATAATGAAAATGAATAACCATTTTATTTTAAAATATACCAAAGATCCAAAAATTTATTGGAAATTAGAGATTATACTTTAAAACTAACAATTTAGTATTTTCAACCCTTTGTTTGCAATCGTTGAAAAATAAATTGCCCAATGTAATAAACTATTTATATCACTTCAAATAACTCAAGCTGTATTCTTACACTAATCTTAAAGACAGAAGATTTTCTGTGTTGTGTTAAAAAGCATCTTTCTATATTATGAAACCAATTTTATAGTTTGATTGCATTACTTGAATTGTAAAACTGTTAGATTGTTTCAGCTATCTTCAACTTCTATTTTCCAATTGTTTAATCAATTTGGAAAATTGAATTCATCTGTTTTAGAAACAGATGGTAGCAATTTTTAAAATTGATTAAGGAATAGGAATTGAATGATGACCAAGGTCACAATATTTCGACTATAATTTGGAATCGTAATTGGTGTTGAATAGGAAGTAAAATGTGGCTCTGTTTGTTCACTCTTCAGCAATAATATAGGAAATGGACTAAGCCTCTCTTACATTTTGTAAAACTAAAAATTCTGTAATCACATTAGAATTTGTGTTGACTGATATTATTTATCATATTTATATAAATACGATGTAAAGTGTTGACACCTTTTAATGGTTATCAAATTTGATAAATCAATGTGATTACAGTTACAGCAGTGTTATCATATCAGTTGTTGCTAATCCAATCCTGAGTTAATCAGTTTCATCAATTATACCACTACTATGACAATGTTCTATTCCTCAATCAATTTAAAAAGTTGCTTCAACCTATTTCAAAAACATCTTCATCAATTTTCTTTTCTGGTCATATTAATCTACAGTTGCTCATGTGTGACAATTTTACTTTCACTATAGATTTATTGCAAATCTTAGGTAAAATGAATGGTCACACCTGAGTAGTTGTAGATTTAAATGAACAGAGAAGAAAATTGATGAAGCTGTTAAAAGTGATTGAGGAATAGGAATTGAACTATGGCCAAGGACATAGTGGATCCACTATATTACTTTGAAATGTCAGAGTGTACCAGGTGTCCTTGTCCAACTACCATTTCATATATCCGACCATATTAGAGTTCAGTTGTCAGACTACAGGAGTTCCAGCAGCAATGTTGACTGTCAGTCACCGTACTCCTTCTAAAACAACTGTATGGACTGTCTGACCATATCAGGTTGTATTGCATAGTTCCATTTCTTTTATTCATTAAATGTGACAAATTGTACATTGTATCTGAGTTTCAACTACTGCATTGACTTCAGCAAAGTTCTAGTCCTTAAACAAATATTTTTTTTTTTCAAAATGTATTGTGAAAGTTGACACCATGTAAATAGATCTATGGCACGGATTTAGGGGATAGCTTGAGGGGTCTTTTAACCCCCAGTCCCTTGTCCCAATGTAATGGGAAAAATATGTGTTTTTTTGGTAAATTCATGGTTTTGGCCAAAATTTTAGATTGTCTAGAAATTAGTGATTTTTTTTCAAATGCACCCCTATAACTCAGCAAATTATGAGACCAGTGAAAATCAGTTTTATCTCAACGACTGGTTAGAGGTGTAAAATTTGAACTTTTATCAAATTTACATTGTTTGTTGGGTACTTAGGGCAGTAAATTTTGATAGAAAGTGGTGACATAAAAATGATAATGCAGGACAATTTATCTTCTATTATCTTTTCTCACCCTTCTGTTCAAGTCACCATTGTTTGCACTTCTTGACACTCATCTTTCACTGTACTATTACCTTTGTGTCAGCTCTCACAAAACAAAGATTTTCAAACAATTAACCTTAAGCAAGAACTTTTATGAGCAATTGAAAATTATGCTTGTTACTAGAATTGATATGTGCATTTCTTACTACTATATCTTAATTTAAATGTGTTCATTTGTTTGTAAAAGGTGCATTAGAGCAATAAAAGCAAGAAAACAAAATGAGATAAAGCTCTGTAATACAGAGAGATTTTTTTTATCAAATAGCAGAGAGCTTTTATAATCGTGAAAAAGCAGAGCAATTTTTCTGCGAAGAAGTGAGTTGTGAAGAGTATTTTTGGTGAAGACTGTCTGTGAATAAGAAATCCTTAGATTGCTGTTTATTGAAGATTTGAGTGTCCTTTGTTTATGAAGCCCCCATGGTCTTCAAAGTATTGTTCATGGATCAGAAGATTCTTGCTTATGAAGAAGCAATCATCAGAGTATTATTTATGTAGTAGAAGATAGCTTTGTCTTTGCAGAAGTGTCAACAGAGTTATAATTTTGAGCAGCATGGAGCTTTGTCTATTAGAAACAGTTGTCATTGTAGTGTTTATGGAGACTTTGTGAAGGTATGGTTTATGGAAAAGGAGAAGAAGGAGAGGAGGGTCTAAGAAGAAGCAGTCATTAAAATTATGTATATGAACTATGAAGCAACAGATATCTATCTCTATGAAGAAGCTAAGTTCTCAGAGTATTGTATACTGAACAGCTGACACAGGGCATTGACAGCTTTGTCGGAGCAGCAAACTGTGTTTTGTGAACAAACATTATCTTAATCTATGGAGCATAGAAGGAGTTGGTTGAAACATAGAGCTTGGTCTATTAGTCACAAAAAAGTGTCTATGATGGTTAGCAAATATAGGTATATATGGACAGTTTTTTCAATAGTGTAGGCTGCAGAGGGATATTTATGCAACAAAAAGCTTTTTTTTTGTGAAGAATCAAAGAGCAATTTGTGTTTGATGGAACAGCAATGGATTTGTTACTTTTATGGAAAAGCAAAGAGCTTTGTATTTTGAGAAATAACTATAGTCTTGTTGATGAAATATGGAATTGTTAGTAGTAAAGACCACTTTTTAACAAATCTTTTTCGGAGTGTAAAAGAAAAACAAAACGAGAGTCAGACCAGCTCAACAGTTATCAAGTTATGATGAAGTAATATTGCATATGATGTATCATTTTGTACTTTTATCAAGACTTTATATAGTATAAATAATGCATTAATGTCTCATGTCTGAAAAAATATTGTAATAGATGACAAATTAATGGAGGACGAAATAAAGTCATGCTGACTTCTGAAAACATTTATTATGTGGTGTTATAGACTTGAAGTGGTTTGAAAATCAATACATTTCAGAGTTTCCAAAAATAATCAGGCACACCTATTGGTTGATTGTAAGAGAAGGTGATATGTTTGCTGACCCTATATGTAAGCTTAGCTTGATGTTTGATCTTGTATCTATGGTATGATATACCAGGCTGCAAGCCAAGGAATGGCTATGTAAAAAATGTGTAAAGTAGTTCTGAATTATTTGAACATGTCCCAGAATGATTACATTATCTTAAATAATTATGTAAAAGGTCTTTTCTTTTAGATTAAGCAACATAAAAGTGTTGCCTGCAATATTTTTTGACTTCTATTTTGATTAGAGAAAACTCGTCAATAAAGGGGATCAAGGGTCAAGTCACAAGTACTGAGACTGCAAAAGACATCCCTTATCAGGCCTCCACTTATTGATCATTTCACAAAAAAATCTTACAACAAATACTAATGGTAAAGTCATAAGTGTTTTTTTAATGAGAAAGATCAGTACCAAGTAATTTATATATGGTTAAAGTGGAGATAATTAAATTTGATTACCAAAAGTTAATTAAGATTATCTCCACTTTGACCCATACAAAACTAACTTGGTGCATGTACAGGGAGATATTACTGTTACCAACCAATGTTTCTCACTGTATAAGACTTATATTTTTGTAAAATGGTTATAGATGCCTGTACTAGAGACTGAAAAAGATATTCAGTGCAAAAGATTTTGTACCATGATTTTTTGTAATATTCAATACATGAATATTGCTTGTATGGTGATTCCTACAATTGAACATTAGAAACCTGATGTAAAGGTCTCTTTGTGACAATTTAGTGCAAAATTTTATTTGCATAAAGAGCAGAAAATTGAAATATGATTTTATTTCAAAAACAGTTTTTGAGAAATCATATTTGTCGTGAGATGAAAAATTTCAGTGATGAATTAATCAGGAAGTATTATCTTTTCCTTAAATTTGAAAGACATATCCCTTTAATACAGTTTCATGAGTTAATATCGATGCATTGTTTAGGAGGCTTTGTATGTGTACATTTGGTGTCGGGTTGTCTGTTCAGAATTTTAATGTCCCTTATCATGCAATAAATATCAGTAAGAAATTTAAATGCAGTCAAAATTGATTGAAGATAAAATATAATGGGTGGAAGGATAAAATATGTTCCGATTCATTTGAGAAAACTCTAAATTGTTTTAAAATTAATGTTATGTTTCTGTTAGAATTTAATCAACACAAATAATTAAATAAATAACAAAATTCAAGACTAATTGTATAACTTTTCCTATGCAGCCCAAAATTTTAACTATAGACATCAAATGGTGTCCTTTGTTGATAGCATAAGCTTTAACTTTATGCCACCTTTTAAAAAAGGTAAAAAGGTATATACCCTTTTCCTTTATTATGTAATTCTCCAACAAACAGTTTTCCAGACTTTTTCAATACCATTTGAGACATTTACTTGGTTTAATTTTGATGAGTAACAGATTGAGCTTGAGTTTTGTAATGGTTCATAAATTCTGATGGGAGTAATTGCCTTGGTTCAGATTTGTATTGAGTTATCAATTTTTGTTGGAGTTATTACCCTTTGAGCCTAAAAATTTTATGAAATTATAGGCTTTTTTTCAAACCACTGGAGATATTGAATTGGTATATGGTATGTGAGTTAACCTATGAGGTTGGACTTTTGTCCTGTCTCATGAGTTTTTAAGTCTTCGTAGGAGTTACTGTAATTTGGATTTCAAAATCTGTTGAAATAACAATTTTCCAGCTTTTTTAAACATTTTTTTATGCCACCCGACTAAGATTTTGGGGCATATTGTTTTATCCTTGTCTGTCGGTCCGTCCATCCGTCCGTTTGTATGAATAAAAAACACAACTTTTGATGTTTTACGGACACATTGCAACCAAATTCCAACTCCTTCAAAGTAATCTATCTTACAATAAGTAGATGTACACACATACATCTTTTTGAATATTCAAAATTGCTGTGATTGCCATGGAAACTGAAGAAAGGCAGGACAATTCAAAGTGCCTCAAATTACTTTACAGATTTAAGGTTGTCTAGCACCCATGATTTTTGGGCTCAGAATTTTGTAGAAAAAAAGGGAGAGGTATATCATCATGTCCATATTTGTACTGTGTAAGCACCTGTATTGTGTCCATGCACACAAAAATTTGCACTTGCAATATTGATTCAGGGTTCAAGTGGGGGGTATAATTGGTTGACATTAGGTGACAGCTCTAGTTTGCTTAAGATACTGACTAAATGTGTTTGTGAGTTGTACCCTGAAAACTTACAGAATGTATCAAGCTTATGCTGAAGACATACAAATCAAGTTTACCCTGAGTATTTACATGTCAAGTTTAACCTGAAGACTTACATATCAAGTTTACATTAAAAACTTACAGGGACATATCAATTTACCCTGAAGACTTGCATTTCAAGTTTACCTTAAAAAAATACATATCAAGTTTACCCTGAAGACTTGCATATTAAGTTTAACCTGAAGACTTGCATATCAAGTTTAACCTGAAGACTTGCATATTAAGTTTACCCTGAAGACTTACATATCAAGTTTACATTAAAAACTTTCATATCAATTTACCCTGAAGACTTTCATTTCAAGTTTACCTTTAAAACTTGCATTTCAAGTTTACCTTAAAAACTTACATATCAAGTTTAATCTGAAGACTTACATATCAAGTTTACCCTGAAGACTTGCATATCAAGTTTACCTTGAAGACTTGCATTTCAAGTTTACCCTGAAGACTTGCATATCAAGTTTACCCTGAAGTTTACCATGAAGACTTACATCTCAAGTTTACCCCTGAAGACTTATATATCTTATAAATACTTAAAAACTTATATATCAAGTCTACCTTGAAGACTTACTTATCAAGTTTACACTGAAGACTTACATATCAAATTTAACCTGAAGACTTGCATATCAAGTTTATCTTAAAATCTTACATATCAAGTTTAACCTGTAAATTTACAAATGAAGTTTGAATTTGGTCATGATTCTTTGAATCTTGTAGATTTGCTGAGTTTATAGGGCATTTGTGTCTTCTCTTCACAGATGTTTTCTAAGAAACCACTGCACTGTATCCAGTTTCAACATAGTTTCTTAAATATTCACATACTTGGTAAAGCAGTTTAGAGTAGTTTTGGGATTAAAAGTTGATTTTTAATGTAGTTAAAATATTTATATGCATTGACCATGAGATATGTCATTTTGGTATTAGGTCAAATTGTTTTGATTTATTTATCACAAAACTATTTGTCCCGAATGAACTGAATTTAGGTATGAATACCATAGGTTATACTTGTAATCATGCAACATAAAAAACACTAAATTGTTTGTTTGACTTGACAATGTAGTTGAAAAATAATGTATGTACGAACAAACCTCCTAAACTTAAAAATATTGGAGTAGTTGCACAGAAAAATGTAAGAACTGCAAGTCGTGAGTCAACAGTTTTATAAAAACAGCTCTTGACCTTAATGTTAAAGACGCTGAGGGACAAATAAGTTACAACTGTATGAAATTTCAACTTTATTGAGACCAGTTAAATTTAGTTTGGTATTTGTTGAATTATTTGGAAATGAAAATTGCCAACAGGATAGGCAGTAAATTTAACTTAAGATATTAACATTTCATTTGAAATAAACATATTGAGATCCTGTGTAATCTGTCGGGTTTGAAGTTGTCACCATATAATTAAAGGACAGGTACAAGGGATTTTCTGTTACATAATACAGTAGAATTGTAGATTTTCTCAGCATACCGACACCCACAAATGTATAATTTTGTTCTTAAAAAGTGTCAGAATGCATTTAATGTCAACAAATGTGTAATTTTCTTTTTAAAAGAATTAAAAGAATTGTATTTTTTCACAACAAATATGTATTTTTTTAAAGAAAATGTAGAAAATCATAAGTTTTGTCACAACAAATATATAATTTTCTGTCTGATAAATGTGGAAAGAAATACCCACAAAATTTTATACATTAGCAGTAGAATTTTGCAGATTCATATTTCTTGATTCTAATTTATTCAAAAGTTTTGAAAGGTCACACAAATTGATCACAATTAAATAAGTTTACACCAAGCTGTGACATTCTATCCTATTTACCATATTTAATGATAGAGACTTATACAGTAGTAACTTATTATACAGGTTATATGTGATAACTTGAAATCTTTTATATTGTATTTTTGTTGACAGTCAATGCAACTAGTAATTTAAAAATATGAAAAATATCTTTAAAATTTGGAGCAATTATTTAGAGAAATTTGACGAGAAATTCATTCATTATATTGACCCGGCAAACTTTACAGATATGGTTAATACATGGAAATTGCGAACATTGAAACTGGAAATATGACATTCTGAGACAATTATTGGTCACACAATGTAATATGAAGAGTTGTTCATCTTCTATTACTTTACATTTGTGGCATAGCCTTTCATTTCTAGGTATTTTCAAACGCCTCCCCTTTTCTATGAGTAAAGTATGATCACTTATTCTGAGTTTAGTTATGAGTTTTCTGAATTCAAAGTTATTTGTATTTAGATATTCTTCAGAGGAAGATCTATTTTTTAGATATTTATATAGATTCAATTTACTTTTATCATCAATAATTTACACAATATAATGTTATAACACAGTTTAGGTTAGGTTAAGAAAATTAGCATTTTTTATAGCAAGGAACATGATTCTATGCCATATGTTGCATTGTATTATAGTGGCTTGGGTAAGATCAGCCTTGCCTTTTCTCTGGTTTAAAGTCTTGTTACAATTTAAAAAGTCGTAAAACAGATTTTATCTTGAAAGATGAGAATTTGGTATCAAAAAGTCCGGTTCATATTTCAGGCAAACTATTTATTTGTGTGCTGAAATAGATTAAGGGATCCTTGATCAATTTTGTACTCTGATCTTAGGATTATTTTGAGGACAAAGGCTTCAAATTCCTAAGTGATATAAAAGACACCGAATAAATACAAATTGAAATTTTTACTAGTATAATTAGGTACAAAATAAAATATATATTATTTTCAATCAACATATAAATTGAATTTTTTTTTGTAAGCGGATAAAGAATTTCATGGTCAAGAATTTAATAAACTGAAATTGACTTGTTTTGGTGATTTGACAATTTTTTCAATCAATATAAGAGAAACTTTTACATGTGTCAAAAAAGTCAAACAATTTCATTGCCTGTATCACTTGACTTTCACGGCAATATTTAATACTCTTTTAGTTGATTTTGTTCTTTACATTTCATACTCTTTATTAGTTGATTTTGTTCTCTATCTGTCATAGTCTTTATTAGTTGATTTTGTCCTCTATCTGTCATAGTCTTTATTAGTTGATTTTGTCCTCTATCTGTCATAGTCTTTATAAGTTGATTTTGTCCTCTATCTGTCATAGTCTTTATTAGTTGATTTTGTCCTCTATCTGTCATAGTCTTTATTAGTTGATTTTGTCCTCTATATGTCATAGTCTTTAATAGTGTATTTTGTCTTCTATCTATCTGTCATAGTCTTTATTAGTTGATTTTGTTCTTTATATGTCATACTTTTTATACCCCCTGCAAACAAAGTTTAGGGGGTATATAGGAATCACCCTGTCTTTCTGTCCGTCTGTCCATCCATCTGTCCGTCTGTCCACACTTCTTGTAAGCACAACTCCTCTTAAACCACTTGAAGGATTTTGATGAAACTTTACACAAAGGAAGGACACTATATGGAGATGTGCATGAAGGAATATAATTATTGTCTGAAACCAGGAAGGGGAGATAATTTGCTTTTGAGTATCTGTTGATTCCCTGTGTATGGGTTACCTCGTAAGCGCAACTCCTCTTAAACCACTTGAAGGATTTTGATGAAACTTTACACAAAGGAAGGACACTATAAGGAGATGTGCATGAAGGAATATATTTATTGTCTGAAAACAGGAAGGGGAGATAATTTGACTTAGAATTTTTGTTGATTTCCTGTGTATGGGTTACCTCATAAGCGCAACTCCTCTTAAACCACTCTAAGGATTTTGATGAAACTTTACACAAAGGAAGGACACTATATGGAGATGAGCATAAAGGAATATAATTATTGTCTGAAACCAGGAAGGGGAGATAATTTTACTTTGACTTTTCGTTTATTTCCTATGTTTGGGTTACTTAGTAAGCCCAAGTCCTCTTAAACCACTGGAAGGATTTTGATGAAACTTTACACAAAGGAAGAACACTATATGCATGTATATGGAGATGTGCACGAAGGAAACAATTATTGTCTGAAACCAGGAAGGGGAGATAATTAAACATTGACTTTTCATTGATTCCCTATGTATGGGTTACATCGTAAGTGCAACTCTTCTTAAACCACTCGAAGGATTTTGAAGAAACTTAAGACAAAGTAAGGACACTATATGGAGATGTGCATGAAGGAATGTAATTATTGAACAAAAACCAGGAAGGGGAGATAATTTGACTTTGACTTTTTTATTCCTTCTGTAATGTTTCTTTCTCGAAGAAATAATTCAAAGCGTAGATGTTTTGAAATCAAGCTGTTGGAGAGACACACTTTTTCATTGTGGTCTTCTTAAAAAGTTGTTTTTAAAGTGTTGTAATGAAATTTCTCTAACGCTTTTGATTTTTGTTTAAAATGTCAAAGAGGCTAAAAAAGGGTGAATTTTATAATTGTCCGATTTCGAAAGAATATTTTCATTTGAACCCTTGTGAAAAGTTCTTTCTTGAAGATTATATAATTGTGTCCACACTTGTACTGTGTCCACACCTGTATTGTGTCCACACCCAATTAAATTTGCACTTGCCATATGGATTCAGGGTTCAATGAGCGGGGGCATATTTGGCTACAGCTCTTGTTATTTGTTGATTTTGTCCTCTATCTGTCATAGTCTTCATTAGTTGATTTTGTCCTCTATCTGTCATAGTCTTCATTAGTTGATTTTGTCCTCTATCTGTCATAGTCTTTAATAGTGTATTTTGTGTTCTATCTGTCATAGTCTATATTAGTTGATTTTGTTCTTTATATTTCATACTTTTTATTAGTTGATTTTGTCCTCTATCTGTCATAGTCTTCATTAGTTGATTTTGTCCTCTATCTGTCATAGTCTTTATTAGTTGATTTTGTCCTCTATCTGTCATTGTCTTTATTAGTTGATTTTGTTCTTTATATTTCATAGTCTTTATTAGTTGATTTTGTTCTTTATATTTCATACTTTTTATTAGTTGATTTTGTCCTCTATCTGTCATAGTCTTTATTAGTTGATTTTTTCCCCTCTATAATTCATTGTCTTAATCAGTTGATCATTTGTTTATACTATGTACAGGCTATAATTTATAGTCTTTATCAGTACCTCTTTTTTCCATACCTTTCATTAGTTTATATCCTATATATTTCATAGTTTTTTCTAAGTGGAATTGTCCATTCTATTTTTAGTTTAAATCAGTTGTTTGTACCCCCATATTATTTAGTATTTATCAGTTAATTCTTAGTCTGTATCAGCTGATTTTGTTCTCTTTATTTCACAGCCTTTATCAGTTGATTTTGTCATCATATTTCATTGTTTTAATCAATTGATTTTGTCCTCTTTATTTTATAGTCTTTATAAGTTAATTTTGCCCACTATTCTCAAAGTTATCATTATACCCCCGCAAACAAAGTTTGGGGGGTATATAGGAATCACCCTGTCTGTCTGTCTGTCCGTCCGTCTGTCCGTCTGTCCACACTTCTCGTAAGCACAACTCCTCTTAAACCACTTGAAGGATTTTGATGAAACTGTACACAAAGTAAGAACACTATATGGAGATGTGCATGAAGGAATATAATTATTGTCCGAAACCAGGAAGGGGAGATAATTCAACTTTGACTTTTCGTTAATTCCCTTTATATGGGTTACCTTGTAAGTGCAACTCCTCTTAAACCACTTCAAGGATTTTCATGAAACTTTACACAAAGGAAGGACACTATATGGAGATGTGCATGAAGGAATATAATTATTGTCTGAAACCAGGAAGGGAGATAATCCGACTTTGACTTTTCGTTGATTCCCCATGTATGGGTTACCTTGTAAGAGCAACTCCTCTTAAACCACTTGAAGGAATTTAATGAAACTTTACACAAAGTAAGAACACTATATGGAGATGTGCATGAAGGAAGAAACCAGGAAGGGGAGATAATTCGACTTTGAGTTTTCATTGATTCCCTATGTATGGGTTACCTCATACACACAACTCCTCTTAATCCACTTGAAGGATTTTGATGGAACTTTAGACAAAGGAAGAACAATATATGTAGATGTGTAAAATGTCTAATAGGCTGAAAAAAAGGTGAATTTTATATTTGTCTGATTTAGACAGTGTTTTCATTGGAACCCTTTGGAAAAGTTTTTTCTTGAAGATTGTATCATTGTGTCCATACTTGTATTGTGTCCATACTTGTACTGTGTCCACACCTGTATTGTGTCTACACCAACTTAATTTTACACTTACCATATCGATTCAGGATTCAATTAGCGGGGGGTATCTTTGGCTGCCATTCGGCGACAGTTCTTGTTACTATACAATTATTACCTATGTTGTCATCACCAGCTGTTTTTGTTGATATGGTTAATACAACAGAAGATAGTACTTGTCTGAGGCAGCTTTTAAAAGTTTTTAGCTCAACTGGATATAGCAATGATGTGCTTTTACCATCACTAGGTGTCTGTCGTCCATTGTTTGTTGTCTGTCGTCTGTCTATCTTAAACTTTTCATGCAAAGATCCTCTAGTCTGAAATATCTGGGCCAATTTGAACCAAACTTGGTCACATCAGTCCTTAGTTATCCCCCTTTCAGAAAAATGTCTGGCAAGGTGTCATAGCATCCAAGATTGCCACCAGCAGGGAACATAGTTTAAAATTGGACCCCATGGGAAAACATTTAGAGATGTTCTGCTCTGAAGCCACAGAGCCAGTTGGAACCAAATTTGGTCACAATAGTCCTTGGGTGGTCCCCTTTCAAAAATGTGTCCTGCAAGTCCGCACTTAATCCTCCAAAATGGCTGCCAGCAGGAACTTGGTTGAACATTGGACCCCAATATTCAATGATTTTCTCCTTTGAAAGCACTGGGCCAATTCAAACCATACTTAGTCACAATCGTCCTTAGTGGCATGGTTCCCTTTCAAAAATGTGTCCGCATGTCTGCATCTCATCCAATATGGCCCCCAGCAGGGAACATAGTTCAACCTTGTACCCCATCGGAAAGTATTCAAAGATCTTCTTCCCTGAAAATACTGGGCCAGTTGGAACCAAAGTCAAGCACAATGATGTATAGAATGTCTTCTTCAAGAAAGTTGACAGTTGGTCTGCACCCCATTCTAAATAGCTGCCACTGTGGGGAATATAGTTAAACTTTGGATCTTATAACATCAATGTCTATTTACAAACTTGAAAATTAGACCCTTAAACATTGCGATTATTTTGACTGTACAGTCAAACTTGCCTTAGCGGTCACCTTGAATAAACAGCCAGTCCTGCTTTTAAAGGTCACCTTTTATAGTTCCCTTTTTAGTGCAATGCATATTAAAAGAACCTGATTTAGAAGGCCACCTTTCTTAAAAGGCCAGTTTGACCCCTTCACAATAGTGACCTCTTAAATCAAGTTTCACTATATATGTCAGCTATGGCCCAGGTAAGTGATACAGGTTCTTGAGAACCTCTTGTTTGTGTTTACTAATTTTTAGCTTTGAATTGCAACAATACTTGTATAAATTTACTGTTCACTGGCAACTATGTAGTGGCTGATCTAACTTGAGCTTCATAAAAGAAATTTGACATTTTGGGTTATTTCTGTATACATAGCTTGTTAAAAATAATCCTCTTTTACAAAAAAGATTGATGGATGACACTTGTAGCACAACTATAAAAGAATCAGCACAAGGACCATAAGAGCAATGGTTCCCCAGCTAAATTAGCAAATGATTTATCCTGAAATGTTTATAACTAACAAATTACTCCTAGCAAGTTTAAGTTGTCCCTTAGGGCAAGCATAATCAGCAGTGTTTGCTAAACATATACAGTACTTTCGTTAAAGTTGAAAATTTCTGACATTTGGTCAGACAAAAAAAAATGCTTCAGCACCACCTGCCTGTCCAAATGTTGATATATTTTAGTAAAAACAGTGCCCATTTTGCTTTACATTTGTTATTGGATGCCGAAATTTTTGCTTGTCCACTTAAAAAGACGGACAGTCAAGCAACTTTCAGATGACTGTCATCAATTTGTAGTATTCTTCGTCTGTCTAGCTACTTATAGATACAAACATCATACATATATTTTATATATATATTTTCAGGTCTATTGACAAGTACCTTACATACATTTGAAGTATCGGCCTGTGACAGAGAAACATTAAAAATTAAGTGTCCTTTTAGAACAATGATAAGCATACAGTTTTCTCAGTATGGGCGTCAGGCTCCAAGCTACCAACAGTGTCCTGCTAAACCAAATGATGAATTCTGGGAACTAGAAAATACGAACTGCCTTGCTACTACCTCATTAAGGGTATGTATTAATAGCATTTGTGAATTTTGTTTTTTAGCTCACCTGACCCGAAGGTGCCATCACTTGGCGTCCGTCGTCTGTCCGTCCGTCCGTCGTAAACTTTTTCAAAAATCTTCTCCTCTGAAACCACTGAACCAATTTTAACCAAAATGGCCTGAATCATCACCAGGGTATCCTCTTTCAAAATTTTATCCGATGAGTCCGAGGACCAAACAACATGGCTGTCGTTACTAAAAATAGCACATAGGGGTAAATTGCTGTTTTTGGCAAATAACTCAAAAATCGTTACAGATATCAAAAATCTGATGGAGTAAAAGTGATCAGCATGGCAAGATCTACCCGCGCTGCAATTTTGAAGAAAATCTGATTACCAGTTTTGGAGTTATTGCCCTTTTTCTGGAAATTTTTCAAAAATTTAACAAAGACACTATAGCAGATAGAGGTCAACTTTAAATTGCAAAAATGTTCAGCATATCAAGATCTACCCTCCCTGAAATTTTGGAGAAAATCCAAAAACCCTTGTAGGAGTTATTGCCCTTTTTTCACAGAATTTTCAAAATTTTCATATTTTTCGTCTTTTATTTCTAAAACTATAGAAGATGAAGATTTAGTGTAAATTGATAAAATGTTTGCCATGCTGTGGTGACTTCAAAAGTGGTGTTGAAAATTGATCGTTGACTGCCATTTTCAAAATGGACGCCAAAAAAAGGCAGGAAAAAATTCAACATTTTTCAATTTCAATAAGATTTGGTTTCCTAAAAGATAGTGATGTTGCGACTTCAAAACCAATGTGGAAAATTATTTGTTGACCGCCATTTTCAAAATGGCCGCCAAGAAAGGCGGGAAAAATCAACGTTGTCCGATTTCAATGAAATTTGGTTTCTAAATAGGTATTGATGTTATGACTTTAAAACTTATGTTTGAAATTGTCATTGCCCGCCATTTACAAAATGATGTTTTGACTTCAAAACTGGTGTCGAAAGTGGTCCTTAGCAAGAATGTTTTTGTCAAAAAATATAGTAAAACATGATCAGACTTTTAAATACAGTTCAAGATATTAGTGGTGTTCCAGCTACCAAAGTTTGAGAGACTGAAGTTCAACTGTATAACTTACAATGTAAGCTTGTTGTCGTATTGTGCTTCATAGTTCTCTTCACAGTATAAGAAATATGTTTAAACTAGATTAAAAAGGGGAACCCTGCCAAAATTTTTTTATGGAAAGGGGGACTTGGAATGCTTTGATTTCAGCAATATGCATTATCTGAATTATATGGGGAACCCCTGCCAAAATTTTTTTTTGAATGATGGTCTGAAATTGGTTGTAATGGATAGTGGTGCTTTAAACTACCGTTGAAACTGCTGAATCTACTTGCCCAATTGGAACCATACTTGGTGACAACTGTCCATAGTCGGTACCTATCGAAGAATGTGTCTGGTAAGTCTGCATGTATTCCAAGATGGCCGCCAGCGGGAGACATAGTTTAACATTGGACCCTATGGGAAAACACATTCAAAGACATTCTTCTCTGAAACTACTTGGTCAGTTTGAATCAAACTTGGTCACAATAGGCCATTAATGGTCTTCTTAAAAAATTATGTCTGACAAGTCTGCACCTCATCCAAGATGGCGGCCAGCGAGGACCATTGTTTAACATTGGACCCTATGGGGAAAACACGTTCAAAGATTTTCTCCTTTGAAACTTCTAGAAAATGAGACACTTTAACATTGGGTTTATTTGGGCTACAGTTTATGCCAGTCATGGATCAGGTGAGCTATACAGGCTCTTGAGAGCCTCTAGTTTAAGTGTATGTATATTCTACACATTAAATGCCAATAATATATGGTGAATAAATTGAAAACAGATTAGTGATTGAACAGTTATCTCAAGTTAGGATGACAAAATGCTGTAAAACTATAACATGTTAAGATGATAAACAGTTGTGAACACTCTTCCAAGTTAAAATGGCAAGAAAATGTAATAATGAATAAAGCCTGTGTTAAGATGACAGAGTTGAGTGCTAAAATGACAAGTATATATGATGAACAATAGGATAGTGTTCACATCTCTTTGTCATCTCAACATGGGATAGTGTTCACAAAACTTTGTCATCTCTACATGGGAAAGCATTCACAAAATTTTGTCATCTCAACATGGAATAGTGTTTACAAACCTTTGTCATCTCAACATGGGATAGTGTCCACAAACCTTTGTCATTTCAACATGGGATAGTGTTGGCAAACTTTTGTCATTTCAACATTAGACATAAGATGCTGTTCACATCTCATTGTTATTTAAAACATTGGATAGAGTTTACACCTCTTTGTCATCTCAACATGGGATAGTGTTCACAACTATTTGTCATCTTAACATAGGATAATGTTCACATCTCATGGGATAGTGTTCACAAATCTTTGGACTTTGAAAAGATGACAAAGAGTTGTGAACACTATCCATGTCCAGATGACAAAGAATTGAGTGGAAAAATGACAAGTACATATGATGAACAATATAGGATAGTGTTCACAAACCTTCATCTCAACAGGGGAAAATGTTCACAACTCTTTGTCATCTAACATATAAGGATAGTTTTTACAACTGTTTCCATCTTAACACCGGTAATGTTTAGATGACAAAGAGTTATGAACACTACTCTATGTTAAAGTAACACTAATGAACACTAGCCCTGTTTGAATCACCATAAAAAAATGTTGTAAATTGGCTTATGTAAAAATAATAATAATACAAGCCCATGCAGTGTCACTTGCCTAAATTTGAATTTTCCATGTGTATCTTGATGGTCATACATTTTTGTGTAATTTGACCAATATAGTTCAGATTTTGTCACCTCAATTTAATTAAAGATGTATTAAAACTCATTTAATGAAAGGTAATACTAGCAGGTAGCATTATTTTATTAAATTTTGTCAATATCTGATATCTTCTATAAGAAAAGATGTTTGAGTTTGTCACCTGTCATGTAAGACTCGTTAGCAGACCTTAGTACTGTGTTGAAAGGTCTTGATAATCCTCTAATAACCAATTGAATTATTGTAATTGTCATATAAAATGATTTATAAAGCACGATTAAATCGAGGGTCATGATCTTTTGAATGAAACTTTTCGTACCTACTTTGTGGGGTACACTTGTTGTCTTGTGTATTTGTATTAAAATTTTTGAGGGTCATTGCATATTTTCGTATTATTCACTGGTTTGTAAAATTGGATTGTCATTAGGTGTTTTGATAATTCTCCTTTTGTCATGACTGTTTGTAAGATAATATTCTACCTTAAAAAGAGATAAAATTAATAAAAAATGTAAATTTGTAGATTAAAGAGGTTTTTGAAAGTTTTAAGGGAATACTAATTAGTCAGAGGTGAAACAAGGTGCATGGTTGACAATTAAGTAGTATGTATAGCCTACCGAGATCAAAGGATTGGGTGTGATCTTTACTACATCATGCAGGAGTGCATACTGATATCAAAGTTTTAAATGGTCTAAATGTAAATTTAAACCTGTTATTAATAGAAATGAGATGGAATGCTGATATAGTTATTGCCTTGATTTTATTTTATTGAGGTAATAAATTACTTTATTAGCCATTTTCACCAGAAAATTACACTAACATGGGATGGTTTATTTATACGGGTACATTTACACATCGGTTTAGTTTTTGCATGTAAAGTGTGAAAAGGTATTATCAGAATTTAGAATGATGATTAAGAAAAAGAAAGTGTTTTAGATTTGATCAGAGAGGTATAATATTTGCAGCAAATTTCCGTATATAATATATATCTTCTATGAATTTCTTTTTATTGCACAATTTTTTGGTTTCAGTCACATTTAATTCAAGTTCAACTCAACCTTACCCAAAGTCTGATTCAGTAGTTAGAACTTTTCAATAGTGAAAATTTGGCATGTTGTATATGAATTATCTCCCTTCTGTGTATTCATGTCGAGCTGGTGTAAAAAACCTTGTTTGTGATACAAGTTTGGTCATATAACTTGGTTATCAGATTGAGGAAGTTCCTTTAAGTTTATGTGGGTAACAAATAGTTTGACACCACGCTTGCACACTGGGAGTTCTGGTCAAAACAAAAATATTTAGTTTGATAATTTTTAATTAAACCAACATTCCATTGTATTATTAGCAGGAAATCTTTGAAGATCACCACATTCATACTCCTGTTATTCCAGAAATTTTGATAATTATTTTTCTTTATGCACTATATATTTCCAGTAACACATGTTAAAGTCTGTCCCACTTCCCTTAGATAATGGAAATTTCGCGATTTTAGCTTTATTATTTCACCAATCTTTATCATATTTGGTATGTAAATCAAGAATGACCATACATAACTAAAAAATGTTGAATTCGCCGTTTACGACATGCACAAAAGTCTGCAGTCATGTGCATTTTCATAATTTTTTTCAAACAGGTGAAAATTTCTAAGTGGTGGATTGTCCTATTTTAAGGGTGACCAAGTAACTTTATAAAATAGATGACCCGAGATGACCTACCTATTAATAGCAAGGTGTACTCGTTCGGGGTTAACAATTGTAATCCACGGACACTTTGTTTGTAAACACCAAATAGAAATTAGCAGCACATTAACAATTTCTTTCAAATATTCCTTTTGCAATTAATGCATGCATATTTCAATTACAAAAAAATTTCAATTTTAACCTGATACATGTTTGGGTATTTTGTTGAATTATTTCATTTCCGGGTATGTTTTTTCTTTAATTAAAAAGGGGGGTCCAAACACATGGTTAAAGCCAAAGTGAGACTTGTTTATCATCTGTCTGACTTCGGGTAATACCTGCCAATACCTATTTCAGAATGGTCGAGTCTTCTCTATAATGGTGCGCCGAAAATATTATCCCTTTACAAGCATGGAGCAATTTTAAAAAGTATTTTTTCTTTCCATATGTATTGGAAATCATCAAATTAAAAGTGGTTTCAGAAGTGTACAATATTTTTACACAACCATGAAAAATCCAGTGCCGAAATATACAATATTAAAGTCAGTAGAAGAGAATTTCCATTATCTAAAGGAAGTGAAATAGACTTTAAGTACTTTTAAGTTTGAATTAATTTTTACATTGATTGATGGAGTACATAATACAATGTAATATGGTTATAAATAAGGTTAGTTATAAATGAACAAGATCAATTATATATTTCTCATCTTTAACATCGTTAAGACTTCTGTAAGATAGCTTATCCATCCTGTGACCTTTAACCTAGTTGCTGTTTAAAATGTCTTAAAAAATATAAACTGGCAACCTCTTAAAAAGACTAGTCCTGAAATTCATGACTCTGTTTAGCATATTTTAAAATGCTACACAGAGTCATGAATTTCAGGACTCTAAAAAAACTTGCCTTAAGTAAATGATTGTCATTTAACATTTTGGGTGGCTTTAAATATAGCTGTGGTAATTACACCTTTTCTTACTTTTTGATGCCCTAGCAGCAAAGTTGAAGGGCATCTAGTTTCGTTGATACAATTAACCACAAAGAATGAAAACTAGTGAATTCTTGTAAAATGTGAAATAGCAAAAAAACAGTCTTAGTTGATTTATACAACCTGATACAAGTGTGACGGAATGAAAACCAGTCAATGTCGACTGATACAAACAAATATAAATATGACGGGATAAACAAACAGTCACAGTGGATTGATACAACCAAGTATAAATGTGACAGAGATAAACAACCAGTCACAGTGGATTGACACAACCAAGTATAAATATGCCAATGGTTAAATGGATAAACAACCTGTCACAGTGGATTGATACAACCAAGTATGAATATGACAATGGATAAACAAATAGTCACAGTGGATTGATACAACCAAGTATAAATGTGACAGGGATTATCAGCCAGTGACAGTGGATTGATACAACCAAGTATTAATGTGTCATGTGTTAAACAGCCAGTTACAGTGGATTGATACAATCAAGTATAAATGTGACAATGGATTAATGGATAAACAACCAGTCACAGTTGATTGAAACAGCCAAGTATTAGTGTGTCATATGATAAACAACCGGTGACAGTGGATTGATGCAACCAAGTATTAATGTGTCATATGATAAACAACCAGTGACAGTGGATTGATGCAACCAAGTATTAATGTGTCATATGATAAACAAACAGTGACAGTGGATTGATGCAACCAAGTATTAGTGTGTCATATGATAAACAACCAGTGACAGTTGATTGATACAACCAAGTATAAATATGACAGTTGATAAAAAACCAATCACAGTGTGTTGAAACAACCAAGTATATATTTGACAGGGATAAACAACCAGTCTGAGTGGATTGATACAACAAAGTATAAATGTGACAAGGGATACACAACCAGTGACAGTGGATTGATACAACCAAGTATAAATCTAACACAACGAAGTATAAATTTGACAGTGATAATCAGCCAATCACATTGGATTGATACAATCAAGTATAAATGTGACAATGGATAAACAACCAGTTACAGTAGATTAATCAACCAATTTTAAATGTGTCAATGGATAGTAAACAAGCAGTCACAGTGGATTGGTACAACCAAGTATAAATTTGATACAACCAAGTTTGAATGTGACAGGGATAAACAACCAGTCACAGTGGATTGATACAACCAAGTATAAATGTAACAGCGGATAAACAACCAGTCACAGTGGATTGATACAACCAGTATAAATGTGACAGAGATAAACATCACAGTGGATTGATACAACCAATAGATAGAAAAAAAGGAGGGAAACGGGGAATGTGTCAAAGAGACAACCAAGTATTTAATATGAGAATGGATAAACAAACAGTCACAGTGGATTGATACAACCAAGTATAAATGTGACAGGGATAATCAACTGGTGACAGTGGATTGATGCAACCAAGTATTAGTGTTTCATATGATAAACAACCAGTGACAGTTGATTAATACAACCAAGTATGAATATGACAGTTGATGAAAAACCAGTCACATTGGGTTGAAACAACCAAGTATATCTGTGACAAGGATAAACAACCAGTCTGAGTGGATTGATACAACAAAGTATAAATGTGACAAGGGATACACAACCAGTGACAGTGGATTGATACAACCAAGTATAAATCTGACACAACCAAGTATAAATGTGACAGTGATGATCAACCAGTCACAGTGGATTGATACAATCAAGTATAAATGTGACAGTTGATAAAAACCAGTCACAGTTGATTGATACAATAAGAAAAAGAAGGGAAACGGGGAATGTGTCAAAGAGACAACGACCCTAAGGGGACCATTTATAAATGTGACAATGGACTATGTAAACAACCAGTCACATTGGATCGGTATAACCAAGTATAAATTTGACAGGGATAAACAACCAGTCAACGTGGATTGATACAACCAAGTTTGGATGTGACAGGGATAAACAACCAGCCACAGTGGATTGATACAACCAAGTATAAATGTGACAATGGATAAACAAACAGTTGCAGTGGATTGATACAACCAAGTATAAATGTGTCATATGTTAAACAGCCAGTTACAGCAGATTTATACAACCAAGTATTAATGTGCATGATAAAGAACCATTCACAATGGATTGATACAATCAAGTATAAATATGACAGGGATAAACAACCAATCACAGTTGATTGATTCAACCAAGTATAAATGTGACAGGGATAAACAATCAGTTACAGTGGATTGATACAAACAAGTATAAATGTGACAAGGGATAAACGACCAGTCACAGTGGGTTGATACAAAAAAGTATGAATAAGACAGGGATAAACAACCAGTCACAGTTGATTGATACAAACAAGTATAAAAGTGACAGGGATAAACAACCAGTCACAATGTGATACAACTAGTATAAATGTGACAAGGGATAAACAACCAGTCACAATGGATTGGTACAACCAAGTATAAATGTGACAGGGATAAACAACCAGTCACAGTAAATTTATACAAACAAGTATTAAGGTGACAGGGATAAACAACCAGTCACAGTGGATTGATACAACTAAGTATAAATATGACAGGGGATAAATAACCAGTAATAGTGGATTGATACAAACAAGTATAAATGTGACAGGGATAAACAACCAGTCACAGTGCATTGATACAACTAGTATAAATGTGACAATAGATAAACAACCAGTCACAATGGATTGGTACAACCAAGTATAAATGTGACAGGGATAAACAACCAGTCACAGTGGATTGATACAACCAAGTGTAAATGTTACAGGGATAAACAACCAGTCACAGTGGATTGATACAACTAAGTATAAATGTGACAGGGGATAAATAACCAGTAATAGTGGATTGATACAAACAAGTATAAATGTGACAGGGATAAACAGCCAGTCACAGTGGGTTGATACAACCAAGTATAAATATAACTAGGGATAAACAACCAGTCACAGTGGATTGATGCAACCAAGTATAAATGTGATACGGATAAACAACCAGTCACAGTGGGTTGATACAACCCAGTATAAATATGACTAGGGATAAACAACCAGTCACAGTGCATTGATACAACTAGTATAAATGTGACAATAGATAAAAAACAGTCACAGTGGATTGATACAACTAAGTATAAATGTGACAGGGGATAAATAACCAGTAATAGTGGATTGATACAAACAAGTATGAATGTGACAGGGATAAACAACCAGTCACTGTTGACTGATACAACCAATTTTAAATGTGATAATAGATAAACAACCAGCCACAGTTGATTAATATTACAACCAAGTATAAATATGACTAGGGATAAACAACCAGTCACAGCAGATTGATACAACCAAGTATAAATGTGACAGGGATAAACAACCAGTGATAGTGGATTGATACAACCA
>MJUU01042017.1:0-21332 GCA_002080025.1 Modiolus philippinarum | reverse complement strand
GGTTAAAACATGCCTGTATTCAGGTATCCAAATGGGTATTTTCATTCCGATTGTGTGGCCTTAAAATAGGGGTTATCCGATATTCCGAAGTTACAAAACCAACGGAGGTAGAATACCGAAGGAACAAAGCACAAGATTACACAAATCAAAGTCCAGAGACAAGGCACAAGCAAGAACACCAAAAGACGGAAGACCAAAGACACTGCATGCCCACAAAACACACGAACATTACATATACAACACAAAAAACTAAAGCACTAACAGTGTGAACTCTCAGTAAACAAGAGTGACATTAGGTGCCACGGAAGGGTAAGCATGTCCTGCTCGGTGCACAGCACACGTCACGCTGTCAGTGGATCAATCCAGGGTAAAGTCCAAATGAGAAATCCAGAGGTCCCGAAAATCATGTGGGTCTCGCCTTTCCCATATATTACTAAATGGGAGTTTTTTTTCATCAGGCTTAAAACTTTCGAAGCTGTATATAGAAGGTCACAACTAGGACTATTGGGCCCTTTCCAGAAATTCCACAATTTTTTCTCAACTTTCCCGTTTCACGAGGGGGGTATTTAAAAAAGACTCTTAAAAACTCTGTTTCCCTATCCAAGATGTTTTTTTTTTTGTGTTTCCCGTGTCACACCCGTATCTGGGGCTAAGCAGGGTTTTCGGTAAAGTCTATTATCGCTTCCAATCATGAACGATCCCCTATAAGTTTCCCACGCTTCACTCTCAATTAAATGGAAAGGCTTTTTTTTATTTCACCGTCTTAAAAATGCCATTTTGTTGCATCATATTTAAAATTGTCTTTGAATACATAATAATATATATGATGTCCCTATAAAGTCCCGTTCGTGGACAAATCTGCTGGTGGATGAAAAGCTGTCACAGAAACACTCGCGCCATCTGTTGTCATAATTCAATCATACGCGTTTTTTCCGCCACGTTTATTTTAAGCACATAAAAACAAAAATTGCATGAAAATACAAAGACAAAAGTTAAATATAAACGAAAGAATGTTGCACAATGAATACTTACTTTGAACACTTCTCTTTCAAATTATAAAACATGAAATTTTTCGAAATTAACATGGTAGATATAATGTCGTGAAAGAAAATTTTAGAACTTAATGAACAAAGCATAGAAATGGGAACATTTAAAGAAAGAACATAAAATATAACAAATTGAGTTTTATACGCCCGTCTAATGACGGACGTATTATGGTATACCAATGTCCGATTGTCCGTCCGTCCGTCCGTCTGTCTGTCTGTCTGTCCGTCCGTTTCATATTTCGCGCTCTAACTTGATAACCATTTGGCCAATTCACTTCAAACTTTGCAGAGGTATTGGATATGATGGCCTCAAAATCTGTATATTTTTTTCGGGAAAATTTAATTTTTCTTGTAGGAGTTATGGGACTTTATTCGTCAATTTTAGGGCATTTTTTTTCATGTCGCGCTCTAACTTGACAACCCTTTGGTCGATTCACCTCAAACTTTGTAGAGGTATTGGGTACGATGAACTCACAATCTGTATACTTTTTAGGGAAAATTCGATTTTTGTTGTAGGAGTTATAGGACTTTAATCGTCAATTTTAAGGCAATTTTTTACATGTCGCGCTCTAACTTGACAGCTTTTTGACCAATTCACTTCAAACTTTGTAAAGATATTGGGTATGATGGCCTCATGATATGTATACTTTTTCGTGAAATTTTGATTTTTCTTGCAAGAGTTATGGAACTTTATTCCTGATTTTTTTTTACATTTTTTCACATGTCGTGTTCTAACTTGACAACCCTATGGCTGTTCACTTCAAACTTTGTACAGGTATTGGATATGATGGTTTCATAGTCTGTATACTTTTTCGTGAAATTTCGATTTTTCTTGCAAGAGTTATTGGACTTCATTTTTCAAATTTAAGGCAATTTTATACATAACACACTCTAACTGATTAATAGTTTGATCAGCTCACTTCCAACTTTGCAGATTGATTTATTAAAGAGATATCATGCTTAAATGGGCAGTTATAGGTACATTCTAAATGGAGAACCACATTCTTTAATCACTTAAAGTTTTGAAGGGGTGACGACAGGCGTATCATGCGACTTGGCGCAGCTGTTTATTAGAAACAATAATATAAAATATAAAAACTGCAGAAGCACGGATGAAATAGGAACATTGAAAGAAAGAATATAAAATATGAAAAAATGATATTATAGAATCTACAATATAGAATATAGAAAATGCAGAACTATGGATAAGGAAAGTGAAAACATAAAAAGAGAAGATAAAATTTACAGCATAGAATTTCTCTGGTGGCGGAAATACACCTCCATATGAGATAGCTTGCAAACTACATATGTAATATAACAATGACGGACTTTTTACTCTGTCAAAATGTTAAATATTGACATGTTAGGAACATATCGACCTCGGTCGATATAAACCTAACAGGTCCATATATAACATATTGACTTCGTAAAAAGTCCATAATTGAGAAATATTGATGGACATGGGAAGACAAACAAAAAATTGGAACAGTACATATACTTACATATACTTAGTATGGTGCTCGGAAAACATTAACATGATGTTTACTGTCAGCCCAAGTGCCTATTTTTGGTACGTTTTAACAGTTCCCTAAATTACATATATATCTCAATAACGCATGTTTTACTTTGACTCCGAAATGTATTTAATTTTGATATAATGTCAAATTCCTATATTATATATTCAGTTTTGAACTGTCACATAATATTTTATGAAAGGATATGGAGTAAATGAACATGAGACCATAACACATATGTTAATTCCAACTGCAATTTATTTTAATGAGCTGTAAGGCAATTTAGGAAATTAATTCTCCATCAGCAGCACTAGAACCCAAACACAGGAAATCCACGATTTTTCAAAATACAGGAAAAATGCATAAACCAAATCCGTTAATCAGTAATGTCAAATATTGCTAAGGACAAAACTACGATAAGCACTAACAAATTATTTGTAACACTTATGTGACGTTCTATCCAAATTAATCAAATATATCTCTATAACATGTTTGATATGGAGGAGACATTATGTAACTCTTAATTAATTCTTAAATTAGAAAGTTGATTCTGTAGCTTTTGTACAAAGTAACAAGAATTTGTATTTCGCTTGTTTCTAGGTGCTACCAAGGAAGACAAAAATACCTGGTGTATAAAAATAGTGCTTCTATAAACAAGACTTTTCATAAATTATATCTAATAAAGATTGAAAGAAAGAGCTTCATACTGTATTTAACATAATAATCAGTTTTATATTATGACAAATTTTCATTCAAAAAAGCCCAAGATCACTACTGATCTGTGGATACGCTTAAAAATACTACATTTCAGCTTTTCTAATAAATGTGACGATGGAGCATGAATCGAGAGTTGAATGAAAGAAAGCCAGATCAGTTGTCGGAGAAAAGTTACTCGGTAATGAAAACCTAATATTTTATCGGTTAATATGTTCAGATTTTCTTTTTTATATAATTGTATTTGGTATGATGATCAATGTTGTATTATTGTACAATGACACGTGCACATGTCACGAAAATATAACTCAGTGCAGTCAAGGCTCTAGAACAGTTTCCCGAGTTCCTATCGTTGTTTACGTTTGTCTTTTGTATTTTATTGGTTTTTTTTCTTGTGCAGTTCCTATTTACGTTGTGGCATGTGGCCATGTTTTTCGGCCATTGTAGGTGTTTCCTGTTATCTTTTTCATTCTATGTAGTGTCTTTTTTCTTCTGTCTTCTGATGGTCTATTTTTGTCTTGTCTATGATTTATGTAATCTTGTGATTTGTTCCTTCGATATTCTACTGCTATTGTCTTAGACAAAATGTAATCTGGAAAAATGGATCAAAATGTACTATAAAACTACATTAAGCATTGAGTCGTTTCCTTTTCGTATTGTTGTTTACGTTTGTCTCATGTCCTTTATTGGTGTTTTTGTGCAGTTCCTTTGGTGATTGTGGCATGTTTAAAGTGCCCACATCTCACTATTTTATAACGCCAAGTTTTCTTACATTCGACTTGATGAGTGCCCTGTGTTTGTCTATATGTTGTAGTTGTCCACTAGCTTAAGACACTAGTGCTTTTGTCGGGCAAAGGATGACAGTGATTGTAAGAGCACTTTGCCAGTTTAATTGATGTTTGTTGACAATCCCGCACCCATGACCAAGAAAGACATGGATGAAGCGTTGCTCGACAATTAGCAAAGAATTCCGCTTAAACCGGTGCTGGGGGCCGTCTTGAACTTACTATGAGGTATGAGCAAAGCTCATTGTTGAAGGCCTCATGGTGACTTCAAGATGAAGAACAACAATAAAAACGTTGTTCCTTTGCTTGTTTTTTACCATGTATTTGTAGAGACTTTGTCTCATGTGCATTTACTCCATATCCTTTTATTCACCGTGTGATTGTGATTTTTAGTCATTGTAGGTGTTCCTATTATCTTTTCTGTTATAACAGTGGGAATCGCTGACGTTGACGGCACACCCTGTATAGTTCGTGAAACTTTTACCAATTATACATATTAATTATTAGTATTTTTGTTCGCGAGACAAGGATTATCAGGTTCATATCAGATGAGCCCGTAGGGCGAATCTGATATGGACCTGATAATCCTTGTCGAGCGAACAAAAATACTAATAATTTTTTTATCGGTAATTCCACAATGGAATACAAACTAAATTACTTTTTAGTTAAGTTATATTCCTTTTTTTACGTTTTGTCTTGCAACAACTTTCGTTCAGTAGTGAAAAAGTATGCACTATTTTTTGTCGAATTTTAATGCATGACGCGGTCACTTACGTGACGTCACTCCATTCATTCAAATGCATGATGACGGTAAGGCCTACGCTAAGGAACGAAGGAAGGGACGTCTATTGGAAGTAATGAAAATGTCACATTGAAACAAAATTCAGGATCATTATATAGTGTGATTAGGTAGGTTGAAACTATGTGGTAAATGTCTTGATGTTTTGGGGATATCCCGTCCATAGTTGACGTTTGCTCCCTCCCCTTTCTCTGTCTCCGTTCTCTGCGTCTAGTTTTTCTCCTGTCTTTACCAAATTTCAATAAGTCCCACCGTCTCGTTGCAATTATTTACTATTAATATGGACAAACTCACCAATCCGAGATTTGGTGGAAGAATTGAAAGTGCCATGGTCTTGGAGGTTATGTTTTCGTTTTTGTTGGGGGGGAGGGGGGTAGGGACTACCATTATTTAGGAAAATTGTTTTTATTTCAGGAAGAAATTTTCAGATACTCTCCGGACACTGTGTATGCGTTGCATTTTAATTGTACTTGTAACACTACTTAGTGTCTGGGTAGATCTGATCTAGCACAACATTTGATCTCACCATGTCATGTTTACATGATATTTGTTGTTGATTATTGGTGTTTTTAATCAAGATTTTCTATTGATATATCTAGGTTTTTTCTTGTTTGCATGAAAATTTGTTTTGGTGTTAAAAATCATTGACATTCATTTTATTTACTACGCAATAGGTGTAGTTATTTATTGTTGCACGTTATGCTGATCCTGAGCTATTTCTTTCCACATCATTCACGTGCTTTTTTGCTTTTTGACCACTGAAGCGCGATTGGTGAAAAATTAAAGATATATCCTTCCGCAACATGTTCGCGCATGCCAAATGACCAACAGCTGATAATTTAAGTATCACTTGTTGCTGGTCGTCTTGCCTTTGATACAAGCCTTATGATGTAGTAGAGATCAAAGGAAACTCGCTCAAATTACCGATAAAATCGCAGAACGTTTACTTCTTCACATGTTATACCTTATCATATTCCTGGGAGTTATATCTTTGAACAAATTATGTCACTAATTTTTATTCTTTTATTTGAAAGCAACAAACTGCATTCCTAAGAAAATACGCTAGTACAGTATGGGACCATAATGTTAAAATTTCGAAAATTGGAAAACAATCGGCAAGCTTCACGACAAAAAACTTTTCATTTAAAGAATCAGTGACGACAAAGCTATTAGAACACTGAAAATACGCACACAAGAAAAGAAAAAAAATCATACTAGCTTTAGATATGGTATTGTACACTAGGAAAAGCGTAATAAACATGAGGAGGCAGTTTTATATACATTTTATAGTATTTGACGATAATGGTCATCTCAGTACTAAAACTCACGACAAAAGAGACGTTTGTAATTTCAAATTATCAATTTTCCTAACATAGACAGTAATATTCCAGCTTCTCTTGTTTACGGAGTGTATGTTTCATAGCTGATTCGTTACGCGAGAGCTAGAACAAATTATACAGACTTTCTCATAAGACATAGTTATTTCCGTGACCTCCTTATTAATCAAGGCTTCAAATAATTTCGTCTCATATGATCATTAAAAAGTTCTTTAATAGATATCCGTCCCTTGTGGGAAAATCTGAAGTTTCGCTTCGAAACCTGGCAGGCGTGGTGGTTTTGATTTCCCAGTTGTGGACTTTCCCTTTCTTGGCAGCAGTGTGCCTGCCTCTCCAGCATGTGGAGTTTGCATTTCACAGTTGATTCGTTGCTGTCGAGCGTGTGGTTTGTACAGTGATTTTTTTAACAGAGCAAAAACACTGTCCCAGGGGCTGCTTGGTCAGGGATTTGTTCGGCCTATGTTGATTTCGTCCCTCGGGAGATTCTATGGCCGTCGCCATGGCATCATTGAAGGATGTGACGTGTCAGGGTCTCAAATGGGGGTTGACTTTTTCAGCTGGATTCACGTCTTCCCGGATTTGGCTGCCGACTTTGACATTTTCCTGGATCGACTCACTCAGTGTGACGGGTGCTGTTGGCAGAGCAGGGCATGCTTACCCTTCCGGAGCACCTGATGTCACTCTCGGTTTCACTGGAGTTCACACTGTGAGTGCCTTTGTTTTGAATGTTGTGATTTCTATTTCTGTGATTTGTATCTGTCTAACGTCATTGTTTTGTGTCTGGCGCCATTGTTTTCTGTGTTCTCGTTTTGGCCATGTCTTTGGACTTCGATTTTTGTGTATTTCCCACCTTTGTTCCTTCGGTATTCTACTGCCGTTGTTTTTTAAGATTCTTTATTTTATTAATACTGCGATTATCATTTCTTTTAACTGTCTACGATTTAAATGACAATTGCTATTGAGTTGCTACCGAACACTACCGCAATGGAAAGGCATGCTTGGCTAGCCATACAACAATTTTAACTGATCATTTCCTTTGAAATTCCTATACCAAGTCAGACCAGTATTTTTAAAAACTCAGATCCGAACGTGAAGACTAGTGCCCTCTTGACTCAAATTCTCAGATCTACACAGATTCAAACAATTTTTATATAAAGGGCTGTATATTTAATAAAAAAAACCAGAGGCAAACAATAGAAAGTCTGGTGGTATGAGACTGGATTAAGTACGTTTAGCAAAATATATTGAAGTAAATGCATAAAAAATACATAAAGCACATATTCAAAGTACTTATTGTTGTATTCTCTCAAAGCTATTTAATACTGATATTGATTCGATTTTTGGTAATATATACACCCTTCAAAAAGCAGATTTAGATTACTTCCAAATGTATGTCTAGATAGAACTTCGGTGATTGGCTTAAATATTGATGAATGGTTAAACAGGAATGGAACAGAATGATAAAAATCATAAAGATGGCTCTGGACTTAAAAATGTCAATCCCAAGTTTTGTTTCTTATTTCAAATGTTATTGTAGTTTTTAAGTATTTGTACGCAATATTTTGTCCTAATTAAATAATATTCACTGTCCTATGTTGTTATATTTTTCTCTTATAAAATTTACAAGTGAAATTTATGAGCCTGATGATGCGAATTATTGTCAAAATGATAATAGTGGGACGCATTGAAGTAATTGTCTCCTTTCGAAACGTATAAATTCAGATTTTACACACATTAGTAACATTCAACACGCAATGAAGGAAAATATAAAAGATTTATTCATCAGTGCATAATGTTTGTGCAGTTTTATTGATAATGTAATACACATCTGGAAATATCAGACTGAAAAGTGATAAGCCAAATGGAGGCAGACCAAATAATTAAAAGATAACAGAAAACATCTGAAATTGATGAATTCACAAGGGAAATCCATATGAAAACCACAAAACAGACAAATGTACTACGTACAAACGAAAGGAACTCTACACAGCCGGACTTGGCTGATGCAGTAATATTTAAATTGGGTTCAACATTGAGTCTGCCAGAATTCAACGCGAAAAGTTTTAAAATGGCAAATTAATTCGGCTCTGATTTTTGAAAGACACGAGGGATGCTTATCGGAAAAGGCGGTACAGCGATGAGAATCTAGTTAAATACAGAAAAAGATGTGTAACATGTGTTTTGGATTATTTTTCAAACGGTATGGACTATTTTTTGACAAAGAGAAACATTACAGTAAAGATGACATGCGGGACATTCCCGTCCGTGGTTTTTATTTCATTTAAATTTATTGACAATGGGTATATAAAGTTGAATATATTCAGAAAAGGATCTCTGCATACGAAATTTAATATTTTAACAAATTGATATCGACCATAATGCCGTTTTGTTCATGAATCGAGTGTTAAACACGAGACTTGTTTGTATTGGCATAACCTTCAATTTCGATGATACTTGCGTACACATGAAGACATATACACTCTAAATACAAATGTTGGTTTCGCATAAATTATAGTTGTTTATCGTTCTTTATTTAGATTGTCTAAACGGGCGTCTGAATCAAATATGTGAAAATAAAATGCCGAAGAGGAAGGCTGGTAGAGCTGCCTTTATTGTGGAAAATGTTACTATTGAAAACAAGCGATGGGTTGTATTTATTTATAACATAAGATTTTATCGGCGGTTTATTGAATACCGAATAACAATACATATGGAATCATTGAAAAAGATCCGGAAACAAGTGTTTAAACTTAATATTAATCCGTTTCCTGATAAAATAAATTACAAATATTTAAGATCATGAAAGTATGCTCTAAAACAGATTTGTTATTTGGAACGATTCAATAAAGTAAAACTTCTTTTCTTTTAACAGCATTTATGTTATTTTTTTTTCATTTTGCACATGTATTTTAAAGCATTCGAACTTAAAAGAAACAGATTTCACTATGAGTTACTATGCTAATAAATTTCATTTAAATTTACAATGTAATAAATTTGAATATATAACGAGTTTGTGAATATATGTTAAAAGGAAAAGAAAAAAAATGTCATAAGTATTACATATAATATGTAAAGGAATGATGGTAGCATGTAAGTGAATGAAGAATTTGAAATTTTGTGGAAAAATAAAAAAAAATCGATGGCGAATACAAATGACTGTGTGGGCAACCTAAATCTTTTCAAATTTTATAATTTTCTCGTTGTATTGTTGGCGTGGTGCATTTTAACGTTAATTTAGATGATGTGACAACCATTAGGTGTGCCCTATGGTGACTGAAGGGTTAATGAGGTATTGTAACGCCGTAAGTTTATATTTATATCCCAGAGTTCCAATTTGAGTCAGCCTCTTTCAGAATTGTTTTATCCCGAAAGTTGTGTCCATTGAAGATTCAAAGTATTCCGTCGGTTAAGGTTCATTCTAATATGGCTTCCTGTATTAGCTTTGTAATTAGAGTCATGTTATAATACCAATATAACACTCTTAGCACATGCGCAAAAGATGCAGTTTCTGTTGCATATTTTGAATCTATTTTTCATTTTAACTGTCAAAATTTACCATCCACGAACAAATTTTTAATTAAATTTGTTTCCGAAATTCATTATGAATTTTTTTTTCTACTTGAAAAGGCAACGTTCGGGACAAACGTTAATTTTCCTACTTGTGACGTCACAAATAAAATCGTAATGTCCGGTTCGTAAGCAGCGTTGGTTGGAAAGTTTGAATGGAGATTATGAGGACTTGAGGCATTTTCTACAGTTAAAATAGCAATTAAATCAAACAAAAGTAAGTTTTTATTGTATTGGTGGAAAGTCTTTTATGTCAGCGAGTTTATCAAAATCAAAATGTTACGGAACCATTAGATAGTCGATGCTCGCTTCGGATATAAAATGGGTGAATTTCCATATTAGAATCGAAATAAATCATACCCGCCAAATACTATATTGTCATTATAACATGGGCTTTCGTTGTTTTTGCGTATTTTACCCCTCGCTAACGCTCGGGATAAAATATTTGCAAAAACAACTCAAGCCCATGTTATAATGACAATATAGTATGGCGGCCATGTTTTATTTCTTAAATATTAGAGGACATTTAGTCACTTGTTTGTAAAGATAGATTTAAAATGATTATTTATTGTGTCTTCAATTGGCAGTCGTGCCTGCTTAAGGCAATATAATACTATTATTGAAAGGAAATTTGGTATATTATATAAAAATAGCTCGAATAACGTTTTAACTAAGGAATATCTTATATCAAAATATTTACAGTAAAGAATTTTAAATGGCGATTTCTGGTGTCGACCCTTGTAGCAGAAAACGTGTGAACAATTTCTTACTTCAGGTAACGTAATTATTAATATTGTTTATATATATTTATATCTATTACAGTCATAAACTGTTTTTCATCGCAACTTTTTAAGGTGTTTGTTTTTTGACAATTCGATAAATAACAAATACGCGAAAAAAAATAATATCGAATTTTGGAACAGTTTATGGACCTTACTCAGTATATGAATCGACCGCATTTGTGCTAGGTCACAAATGCAGTAAAGTAAGTTGACTATTCATTATTTTCCGTGGTCTTTATCACCATTATAATTTTTGTTAGATCTTTTCTACAGTTTAATTGCGTTATGTTTTTCATATTGGCATTGTTATAGATATTGGCCTGAGACGCTAGCCGAAGGCCAATGTGACTTATCGAGGAAAATATGAAAAACATTACACAATGATACCTTTATTTATTAAATAGTTATGTAAAATATTGAAATTGTCTATGTGTCTATGCAATACAAAATGTTTAAAGCAAATATAGATAGGTTTACTGGTCAAATACGGTCAAGCAGGCCCAATATGGATTTACTAGCTAATATGGATTTACTTTCCCAATTGGTTTAACTGGGCCAATACGGCCAGGCCCACTACGAACTTCCGTTTCATTAAATCTTCAACAGAATGGCGATAATATCATGAATAGAACATAATTCCTAGTGAATAATCTACTCGACTGCTACAATGTAAATCAATCGCACATTTTTTTTTATTACGATTTATTTTAAAACGGAAATTCAGTTTCATTTCCGGGATGCGATCCCGTATTTCTAAACTCAATTTGCAGAAGTTCAGGGACATCAATGACAATGCTGGTTTGTTGATATTCTGAAAAATACTTTGATAGTTAAGTGATTTTCAAACATGTCAACAATCAGATGCTAAGAAGATCAGAAAAGAAAATCTTTTTCAGGTAACCACCACTCGCTAAAATGAACTTTGCGTGGCTTGGCTTGCGTCATTTGCGTTGCTGGCGGACATTTCAATGTTTATATGAAAAACGAAGTTGCAAGTCAAATTTACAAATGTTGGAGACTGTTCCTCATAGCGGAAATACATGAAATAAACTTAAGAATAAAGGAAAAGTAAACATAAAATTGACTGACGAGTCTTTCGCCCATTTTGTTGCCATTGAATCGATACAGTAATATATAGTTTTACATAACTATTGAATAAAGGCGTCATAGAATTTATTTATCACATTGGTCCTATATTAAGTTCTCGGACATCCGTATTTGTCCTCGACCGTCCTTATGAAATACATCATATTGGAGTAGGCCAATATGGAAAAATCCATATTGGTCTATGCATACTTTTGTCATTCGTATTGAAATGGCAGTTTTAATCATATTTAGTCAAATACACGGAAGTTAATTGATAATGTTACATCCACATACATAGTATTCTTGATGAACAGTGGTACGTCCAGATAAAGCATCTTTTGGATAGATGCTAAGAAAAATACCGAATAAAAGTTTAAAATATCGTCTTACTTCCGATGTTTTTTCTCTCTATTTTAACCAATTCGGTTCTTAGATAGGATTCGCCACATACAACTTTTAAAAGGTCAATAAATGTATACAAATATATATAGGTCACAAAACGTTATTTAATTAATAATACGGATAGTTTCAATTACAATACATTCTTAAAAAACATATATATTTAAAGAGAAACGCAAAACAATATAATTTTTAACATCATGTGTAGAAACAATAAATAAGTTAATTTAAGGGGGTAGACTTGGGTAAGCCTAAAATTTTCCAATCGTTTAATTCTTTCAATATTTTCAGTATTACAACTACACATGTTCATGTCGACTTAAGCAATTTTCAACAATTTTACAGTCCCGTTTTCTGTCTAGTAGTAAATTGGTAATCAAATATACTCTGTTTCTCACATTATTTTGTTCTTTCCTGCTAGGGCTTGATTTTGGTATACATAATTAGATCTAATTTAATTTATATTTGATATATAATTATTTCAAATGCAAAATGCTGTAGTATAACCATGTGTGAAAGTAAGCATGAATAATGATAGTAAATTTTAATAGCTTGAATGGAAATACAAAGGTGTTCTGAACAGTATATGCTAAAAAGTTTTCTCTATTTTGATTAGTATTGTACACTTCTTGTAAAAAAAACGAGTCGTTAAATTTACAACAAAAACTGAGAAGAGAAAGTAAACTAGGATATATTTAAGACATATCAAAATTTTACAAAAATCTACCGTTCCTTTTTTTCTAAAAGAATTAAGTGTAAAAATCAATAAAATTGCTGAATCTCTGCTTGAAATTACCTCACTTGCAAGAATTCTGACTTTTACATATTTTCTTCGTTTTCAGATATTGTTGCCAAAAAGTAGAGTTATTTTACTTGTTAAATAACTGGATGCAGGCTGGTTATTTTCAGCAATTAGCAATAAATTCCGCTCAAACCGGTGCTAGGGGCAGTCTTGAGCTTGCTATGAGGTATGAGTAATGCTCATTGTTGAAGGCCTCATTGTGACTTTATAGATGAAGAACAACAATAAAAGCGTTGTTCCATTGCTGGATTTTATCATGTATTTGTAGAGATTTTGTCTCATTATCAATTCCCCCATATCCCTTCTTTGTTAATTTGTTAAACTGAATATTTATATATACTGTGTGAAGAAAATATGACAATTTCAGAATTCTGATTATACATATGGCAATGATTCTTTTGATTTATTTAAGTGCTAGAAAAGTGAAAAAACAGAGTTATCTCCTCATACCCCTGGTCTACCCGCTCAATGTCATAACCAGAACCAGAATGGTAAATACGTTCACAATGAATATGAACTAGAGGCTCCCAGGAGCCTGTATCGCTCACCTGGCTTTCCATTGCCACAATCGTGGTAACATTGTAAGTTATACAGTTGATCATCAGTCTCTCAAACTTTAGTATCTCAAACACCACCAATATCTTGAACAGTATTTAAAGTCTGATCACGTTGTACTATTTTTCTTTGTTGGGCTTTATCGACAAAAAATGCTCTTTCTAAGGACCACTTTAGACACCAGTTTTGAAACAGAGACATCATTATGTAAATGGCGGTCAACAAACAATTTTTCCGCCTTTATTGGCAACCATTTTGAAAATGGCTGTCGGCAAATAATTTTCAACATAAGTTTTGAAGTTGCGACATCAATACCTATTTGGAAACCAAATTTCATTGAAACTGGACAATGTTGAATTTTCCCGCGTTTTTTTTTTTGGCGACCATTTTGAAAATGGGGGTCAACGAACAATTGTTAACATCTGTTTTGAAGTTGTGACATCAATACCTATTTGGCAACCAAATTTCATTGAAATCGGACAATGTTGAATTTTCCCGCCTTTTTTGGCGGCCATTTTGAAAATGGTGGTAAACGAACAATTTTTGACATCAGTTTTGAAGTTGCAACATCAATATCTATTTGGAAACCAAATTTCATTGAAATCAGACAATGTTGAATTTTCCCGCCTTTTATGGCGGCCATTTTTAAAATGGCGGTCAATGAACAATTTTCAACACAGGTTTTGAAGTCGCAACATCAATATCTATTTGAAAACCAAATTTCATTGAAATCGGAAAATGTTGAATTGTCCCGCCTTTTTTGGCGGCCATCTTGAAAATGGCGGTTAACGAACTATTTTCAATACAAGTTTAAAAGTCACCTCAGCATGGCAAACATTTCATAATTTTACACTTAATCTTCATCATCTATAGTTTTGGAAATAAAATCGAAAAATATGAATATTTTAAAAATTTGGTGAAAAAAGGGCAATAACTCCTACACGGGTTTATGGATTTTCTTCAAAATTTCAGGTTGGGTAGATCTTGATATGCTGAACATTTTTGCATTTTACACTTGACCTCTATCCGTTACACTTTTTGAAATAAAAAATAAATAATGCAAAAATTTTGAAAATTTTATGGGAAAAGGGCCATAACTCCGAGATGGGTTTCAGATTTTCTTCAAAATTGCACAGTGGGTATATCTCATCATGCTGATCATTTTTACATCATGTCAGAATTTTGATATCTGTAATGGTTTTTGAGTTATTTGCAAAAAAACAGCAATTTACCCCCATGTTCTATTTTTAGTAACAGCGGCCATGTTGTTTGGTCTCCGGAGATAAAAATCACAAATTTGAAAGTGCATACCCTGTAGATGATTCAAGTCAAGTTTGGTAAGCATTGACCCAGTAGTTTTAGAGGAGAAGATTTTTGAACAAAAGTTAACGGACGGACGGACGGACGACGGACGGACGGACGACGGACGCCGAGTGATGGCAAAAGCTCACATGGACTTTGGCCAGGTGAGCTAAAAAGAAAGGAAATATGTTGGTCATTGGCTTGTCCTTGCTATATGGTGTGAGGTTCCTCACTGTGTTGAAGACCGTACGGTGACTCCTAGATGCTTTGTTTTGGGTCGTGTTAACCTGGATATGGGATGTTGTCTCCTTGATCCGTTACCTTTCTACATAGAAAGCTCTAGTTTATCAAGGACAGGGCCTTTATTCTTGTCTTCATCATGTCTACATCTTTATTCCTGTCTACCATTTGTTAGACTGGAAAGATTTTTCACGACGGACACTATGTAATAAAATTAAAATTATGTAGCTCCTGATTATTATTTTCAAAATACTTGAAAATCGGATATCTACTGCATATTACTAGTACTAGTTATTTATAACAAGAAAAGTAATTCTTGTTCACATATGAAGGGGATATTTGTTGAGATAATAAAAAAAACTAATATATTCAATCTTCCTTGCCTTGTTATCCGCGATACTTTTGATTTATTAAACATATTGAAAATAATTAAATCTTGTGCTTTACGAGTAGTATAGGGGCACTTGCAAATTAGCATTTGTCGAGGTGCCCATCGAGATGCGTTGCCATAGGAACACGAAGTGTTCCGATAGCAGACGAAGTGTTGCCGATCTGTCCGTAATACCATTTGTCCTATCGATCGGTGGAGCCTGCGCCAATCCTTTATGTCATCATTGACAAAAATTTGTATATTTCAATAAATCTGTTTTCCCCTAATTAAATTAATCTAACCTTATTTGTGAAACCCATTTCCGTAAATTCCGTGTTGCTTTCCGTAATGATCTGTCACTGTAGTCCACATCTATCATTTGCTTTGAATCCATTCACATTATGTAAAAAAAAAAACCGCTATGCTAAATTCCAGCTTGAATTTTGCACTTATTGTTGACATTATGCATTCTCTAAGCCCATAGTCATGAAAGATGATTATTTTTAACATCTTCACAAAACAATGAACATTAATAACACACTTCATCTTCATCATCTGTCTACTCAAAAAATGGCGCGAAAATTCAAAAATCGTCCATACTGGTTAAAATATTTCAGTTCACATCATGCACAACTGTATGTTGTTTTTTCATCGAAATAATGATTCAATTTTTTTCCGTTGCTTCTATTAAAAAGTTGTTATGAATGACGTATGAGTGACCTTGTCAAACTTGTTATGAGTGACGTGATCAAACTTATGAATGACGTAATTAAACTTGTTATAAATGACGTATGAGTGACGTTATCAAACTTGTTATGAATGACGTAATTAAACTTGTTATAAATGACGTATGAGTGACGTTATCAAACTTGTTAAGTGACGTAATTAAACTTGTTATGAATGACATAGAATAAACAAGTATTTTGGATATAAAAAGAGAGCGATCTGATAACAATGTATCTGTCTTTTAAACATATATACATATCTTTAACATCAGCTGCATTAAGTTTTTTAGGGGGAGGGGTCAACTTCCGGTTTGTGACGTCATCAACACATTGCATTCTTGGAAAATTTTACTTTAGTCTTATATGAAGCCTAAACAACCACATCGATTGAAAATGATGTGTTGAAACGATATAAGAGTGAACAAAGATGTTGTGGATAGGTATTGCAGTGTGCATGTGCAGCTGGAAGTGGTCGTTTATTTCCCTTATTCCGCCATATTGATTGGAAATTGATGATTAATCGACGTAGCATCCCGTAAGAATCCTGTATTACCGTATAACATTACGCACGTGCCACCGGAAGTGGAAAATTGATATATCTTAATTAGTTTTCAATTCTAGGGTGTCCTCTATCAAGTCTGCGTTCATATAGAGGGGATAAATTACCTAGCCAATCCCTAACCCATACCCTAATTCATTAAACATAACACTGGTCCAAACGCTTACCTTACCCCTAACCCTAACATATTGTTTGAGTACATTCTGTACCTCTATAAATACGTGGTTATTTCCAATTTTATCCTTATATTTCCTTATTATTAGATTTTTTTCCTTTTTATAACCCCTAACCTATGTTGCTTTTGGAGAGAACTCGTGATTAACTAATACTGCTTATGAGTTGATTACAATTATGATTATTCAATCCACGAGTGTCATTTTAACAGTGCTCGCGTGCTCATTTCACTAAATTGCAGCTGCGCTGGTTGTGGTAGTGGAGGTGGCGGTGGTGTGAGGTTAAATAAGAAAATATATGATATATGATTATTTTGACTGTGAAAGAGTCACTTTGCATTTCACCAGGCTTGTGACTGGCTATAACTATATAGTTATAGGCTGCATTACCCCTTTCCTCTCGTCCAATATGTCATTGATTTATCTTTTACATGGAGTCCTTCATATCTTCAGTCGATGGTGGGTCAAAATCATTCAATACCCAATCAAACAGATACTGTCTTTATTCGACAGCATACTTCCAGGCCCCTCTAATATCGTAGTCCTTCCCTTCTTTCAAACTTTGACCGTCTTCTTGATCTTTGTATGTACTGGATCTTTCGGCATATCCTCTATCCATAACACACTATTGAGCTAAGCATCTTTCATTGATTCCCTGTAATCCAGGAACATTTCTATATCCAAGTTTTCGTGTCTTATCCTCCTCATAACCGGCGTCTATATATTTTTCAACCTTTTCCTCGTATTCGGACTTATTTGCATCAGTGACTTTGTTTACTATAATATTCCATGGTGATTCACAGTCTGAGTCTTCTTCATCAGATCTTTCATCGTTGCTAAACTCAGATTCTTCACTAACATGACTATCTTCGGACATGTTAGAGTCCGTTTCCATATCCTGTTGTTTGTCCATCTCTTGCTTTATGTTATGACGCGATTGCTTGTGACGCAGATGACTGAACTGTCGATTAGAATGATAATTCAAGCTATCGCAATGATACATTGGATTGGCTTGGCTAGATGATTTATTTCCCCTATATGAACGCCGACTTGATAGAAGATACCCTAGGTTTAAAATTAACTAAAATATATCAATTTCCCACTACCGGTGGCATGGCGTAATGTTATACGGTTAAACAGCATCCGTCCGGGATGCTCCGTCGATTTATCACCCCATTCCCGATCAATATGGCGGAATAAGAGAAATAAACGACCACTTCAAGTTGCGCATGCACACTCCAATACCTCTCCAACCATCCTTGTTAAGTCTTATATTGCTTCATCACATCATTTCCAATCACTTGGTTGTTTAGGGCTTCATATAAGACGTAACCCAAATTTTCCCAGAAAGCAATGTGTTGATGACATCACAAACCGGAAGTTGACCCCTCCCCCAAAAAAACTTAATGCAGCTAATATTAAAGATATGTATATATGTTTAAAAGACAAATACATCGTTTTCAGATCGCTCTCTATTTATACCCAAAATATTTGTTTATCCTACGTCATTCATAACAAGTTTAATTACGTAATTCATAACACGTTTAATGAGGTCATTCATAACAAGTTTAATTACGTCATTCATAACAAGTTTGATTACGTCACTCAATACAAGTTTGATAACGTCATTCACTACAACTTTTTTAATAGAAGCAACGAAAAAAATTTAATCATTATTTCGATGGAAAAACAACGATACAGTTGTACATGGTGTGAAGTGTAAAATGTTAACCATTTGGACGATTATTGAATTTTCCCGCCATTTTTCGAGTAGACAGATGATCGAGACGAAGTGTGTTATTTAGGTTAATTGTTTTGTGAAGATGTTAAAAAATAATCATCTTTCATGACTATGGGCTTAGGAATTGCATAATGTCAACAATAAGTGAAAAATTCAAGCTGAAATTTCGTCTAGCGGATTTTTTTTTTACAAAATGTGAATGGATTCAAAGCAAATGATAGATTTTATACACGAAATGTGAACTACAGTGACAAATCATTAAGGATTAACGGAAATGGATTTCACAAATAAGGTAAGATTATTCTAATTAGGGGAAAACAGGGTTATCGAAATATACAAATTGTGACCTAACTGTCGCAGGTTGCGTAGGCTTGACGAAGGGGAGAGAACCAGTCTGTGGCGCAGGTATCGGAAACACTTCGTTCGAAACACCTCGTGTTCCTTTGGAAACGCTCTGCGTCACGGCTCCATCGTTCAATAGGGTAAATTGTATTACGGACAAATCGGCAACACTTCGTGTTCCTATTGAAACGCACCTCGACGGACACCTCCACAAATGCTAATTTGCCTGTGCCCCTATACTACTTTTACGCGAATGAACTGACAGTGTTTCACGTATTCATTTTGTAAACATACTTGTGATAAGAAATCGCCAGTTAGCCAGACCAGGCGTCATTTAAATGAATTGTACTGATTTTTTAAGGACTCCCAGGATGGACTAAGTATTGACAAGAATTATCTGAACGTATCAAAATAATTCAATTCATATTATAGTAGGATACATTTAATGCATGATTGTATACGGTTTATCATTAACATTATTCTGGTTTTCTCTCTCTCTCTCTCTCTCTCTCTCTCTCTCTCTCTTTGTATTTTGTATTTCCTTTGAAATATTTGTATTTTCCTTGAAATATCAAATTCTTTTTTTTCAAATCAACAGGGAAAACCGAAAAAACAGTAATATGTACTTTGATTAATTAATCTGACTGATCTCTGGTCTATTATATCGGGATCATTCGTGTTAAAAGTAGACAGAGAAAGTTAAGCCACGCCCAACCTGTTCAATAAATGCGTAATAAATACAACAATTTAAATGTATTGTCAAAATATTTGTATATTGTATGTAATCGATTCAAAGGATTATGACCAATAAGAAATAACTCTAATTTTTATAAGTATATTTAACGACTGAAAATTAGAGAGGGTTCTCATGGGGGTCCCAGGAATCAAATAATCATTAAATTTTTGCCTTGGTAATCAAATAATTATTAAATTTTCATCCGGTAATTACATGTAATATATTTTTGGCTTAGTAATCAAAAAGTATATAAAAATGCATGCTAAAATTAAATAATCATTAAATACATGCCCTTGTAATCAAATAAACATTACAAAAATGCCCTAATAATCAGGTAATCAAGAAACCCAATGACGGGCCTCATTAGATGTTATGCCGTCACTGTATGTTTTTAGCTCACCTGACTATAGCCAGGGAAAGCTTTTATCATCATTGCTTCCTTTCATTTGGCATAAACTTTTCATTAAAAGGTCTTTTCCACTGAAACTTCAATGCCGTTTTGGGACCATTATTGATCACAATCGTACCTACGTGTTCTAATATGAAAAGCTGTATTTGAAGTTCGCCCTTGATCTTAGATGACCGGCGGGTGGGGGAGTGGCATAGTTAAACATTGTACACAATATGGACATTTTAAAGAACTTTCTCCCTTAAATTACAATGCTAATTTCGACATAATAGTCTGATGGCTCCTTGCAAATAATGTGTGTTTTTTTTCAGATTCATGCTCTATCCAGTTAAGTAGTAAGACAACACCAAGGACAAAGAGAACAAACATATTTTGTTGATCTTTTTGTACACAAATATCAAAACTCGATCACAAACATCATTGCGAAAGACAAAACTTAAAATAACTGTGCAATCCGGCAACGAACTCTCACCGCAATGGTCCTGACTTGGCACATGCCTTTAAAAGACGCGACGAGTTAAACCGGTTTTATGGCGCGTAAAATCTCCCGAATCTAAAATGTAAATGTAGAAACATTACAAAATAAAAAAAAAATATTGCACTGATAATATGAACTCTATTAACATTGAAAACTTGTAGTATCATCAGTGTTCCGAATGGGTATGATCTGTCAATGATGTTCCTTATTTTATCATGACGCTCCTGTTCTAGGCGTTCACACTGTTTCGTCCTTGTCACGTATGTTGTCTATCTGTGTGTGATCCCTAAACTGCCATTTATTCAGGATTTATTATCGTTGCTTGTTACCTCTGAATTTTTTGTGGTCCTCCAAATAAGTTAACTATATATATAATGTTCTGTAACACATGTCCTGCAACGGATGAAAAGGTGTTCTATTCCCTGGATTAATTTGTTGAGTAAAAGTTAAATTAGGAAAAACAAAGCATCTGGGTCACCGTACGGTCTTAAATACATTGGGGAACCTCACACTATATAGAAAGCCCTAAATGACCCTATGTATTTAAAGAGTAATATTATTTGTTCATAATAGTACAACATAGGGATAGTAATATTAGACATTTGTATGATCATTTTCGTCTATTTTTTTCAGACAACATTTCATGATGAAAGGACGTTCACTCCTTGCTGTTGTAGCTATGTGTATTCTTGTTGCTTTGTTTGTTATTACTACGTTGGGAGTTCATAGATCCAAAGTTAGAGACGATTTACTGTCCTGGTATTTAAAACCACCTAATAAGTTTTTACGAAGAAAGAAGCCAAATATTAAATATTCACAAGTAAATCAGGATGTAACTGTTTATGACATACTAAAGAAGGAAAATGGATTT